>VZTH01013945.1:17076-69575 GCA_013397815.1 Aleadryas rufinucha
AATAAAAAGTACCAGTCCTGCAGCCTCTCCCCCAGCTCTGCTCAGCCCCCATGTCCCGCTCCATGTGGGTCACGGGCACGCGGCCACCGGGATGGAGCCCGCGGTGCCTCCGCACAAAGTCCGGCGGGTCAGGCGGAACCGCCAACGGACGGGGTCACACCCGGCCACCAGACTCTGCCCCACAGCACAGGCTTCCTCCTTCACCCACCCAACTGCAGCCGAGGAAAGGTCTCTGGCAGACGAGGGCAGCAGCGCGTGGGGATGTTCCGCTCCTGCCGCTCGCGGCTCCCGCGGCTGAGGCACAGCCAGCTCCAGAAACAGCTCTGGGCACTGCACAGAGCCGTGCACAAAGCTCTGCTGCTCAGCTCCCGCCTGGAGCAGGTGATTGCCATCGACCCCTGCTCCTGGGATCCCGTACATTTAGGAAATGATGACTGTTCCAGGGAACCTCTCAACCTGAGAGCGCGGCCACCCCTCTTCAAAGCCCTGTGCTCACTGCCCAGAGAAGCTGTGGCTGCCTCATCCCTGGAAGAGTCCAAGGCCAGGCTGGATAGGGCTTGGAGCACCCTGGGATAGGGAAGATGTCTGTGCTCATGGCAGGGATGGGATGAGATGAGCCTTAAGGTCCCTTCCAACCCAAACCATTCCATGATTCTATGAAATGCAAGCCCTGGAAACATGTCTGCATTGAAGGCGAATCCCAGTCTACTCTGAAACCACATTTTGGTCATCCTGGCAGCTGTAACAGAGCTGGAAGATGAAATCAGATCACAGGACAGCTTTTTAATGGCTTAAAATAAAATTAAATTCAATGTGCTTACGGGAAGACAACTTTGCCAGGGTGGCTCCAGGAGCCACGTTGCTGTGCTGTGTGTCCTGCCAGGGGACACAGGGACACCTGATCCATGTGTGCAGCACCTCCCTGCGCCTCCTGAGACTCTCAGCTGCTGCTCCAAGCTGCTTCAACCCTGCTCAGCCAGGCCTGGCTTCTCCCAGCCTTGGTCACATCCAGCCATGCCCCAAAAGCCAGGCATGAAGACGTTTGAGGGGTCACATCTTGGCTGGTGCCACCAGGCAGAGTCCCTGAAGTACACGATGCCCAGGGCTGCTCCGCACGTACGGAGCCACAATTAGAATGGGAACATTTTCATTAATATCCCTTGGCTGCTGCAGGTTGTCAGCACGAGCCTGGGATTTGCAAAAATTGATTATCAAGTTCAACCAAAACCCCCTAAACTCCTATTCATTCTGCAGTTGCAGAAATTTCCTCCTCCACAGAACATTTAACATTACAAAGCATGTGATCAACAAGATAAAAATAAATTGGAAAGCGACTGCCGCGTTCTCGCTCGCTCAGGGGAGGCAGCCGAGGACTCGGGCTCGTGCTTCCCAGTGGGAAGGGTTCAAGGCCAGCTGGATGGGACCTGGAGCAACCTGGTGTGATGGCCTACCCTTCAGGGTAGGATGACCTGGTCCAGTGGAAGGTGTCCCTGCCCGTAGCAGGGGGTGGAGATGAGCTTTAAGTTCCCTTCCAACCCAAACCATTCCAGGATTCCATGATTCTGTGGCTCCAGTGCCGGCACCCCAGTGTGGGCAGCATGGCAGCCCCTGGCTCCCTGCGTGGCACAATCCTCAGGCAATGTGGAGAGACCACATAAGGAAGATCCTGAAATGGGTCTGAAACATGAGCAGGAGGATGGAGATGGAGCTGCTCCCATCCTGAGCCCCAGCAGGGTGAGAGTCCTGCCCGGCCCTGGGCTGGCTCTCCTGGCCCTGGCTGGTCCCAGGCTCACAGAGCTGCACGTGTGTTATTTCAGCCCAGAGGATTTTACTCAGAATTACATTTTCAGCAGATTTAAAGGTGTCCCTGCCCAGAGATCTCCGCTTGCCGGCTCCTGCAGGCTGCTCCTGTGCCTCCGGTTAACTGCGCCTCTGAAACACCTTGCAGCAACATGGAGAGAAACTCTCCCAGTGTTACCCACCTCGGCTGACAGAAAAAAAGCTGATTTCACACTAAAACCCCTTTAGCAAGCACAAACCCCAGTGACATGGGGGGTGTGCAGGCAGGGAGCCCCCAGTGCCCATCGGCAGCGGCGGTGGCTGGNAAAAGCCAGGCATGAAGACGTTTGAGGGGTCACATCTTGGCTGGTGCCACCAGGCAGAGTCCCTGAAGTACACGATGCCCAAGGCTGCTCCGCACGTACGGAGCCACAATTAGAATGGGAACATTTTCATTAATATCCCTTGGCTGCTGCAGGTTGTCAGCACGAGCCTGGGATTTGCAAAAATTGATTATCAAGTTCAACCAAAACCCCCTAAACTCCTATTCATTCTGCAGTTGCAGAAATTTCCTCCTCCACAGAACATTTAACATTACAAAGCATGTGATCAACAAGATAAAAATAAATTGGAAAGCGACTGCCGCGTTCTCGCTCGCTCAGGGGAGGCAGCCGAGGACTCGGGCTCGTGCTTCCCAGTGGGAAGGGTTCAAGGCCAGCTGGATGGGACCTGGAGCAACCTGGTGTGATGGCCTACCCTTCAGGGTAGGATGACCTGGTCCAGTGGAAGGTGTCCCTGCCCATGGCAGGGGGTGGAGATGAGCTTTAAGTTCCCTTCCAACCCAAACCATTCCAGGATTCTGTGATTCCATGGCTCCAGTGCCGGCACCCTGGTGTGGGCAGCATGGCAGCCCCTGGCTCCCTGAGTGGCACAATCCTCAGGCAATGTGGAGAGACCACATAAGGAAGATCCTGAAATGGGTCTGAAACATGAGCAGGAGGATGGAGATGGAGCTGCTCCCATCCTGAGCCCCAGCAGGGTGAGAGTCCTGCCCGGCCCTGGGCTGGCTCTCCTGGCCCTGGCTGGTCCCAGGCTCACAGAGCTGCACGTGTGTTATTTCAGCCCAGAGGATTTTACTCAGAATTACATTTTCAGCAGATTTAAAGGTGTCCCTGCCCAGAGATCTCCGCTTGCCGGCTCCTGCAGGCTGCTCCTGTGCCTCCGGTTAACTGTGCCTCTGAAACACCTTGCAGCAACATGGAGAGAAACTCTCCCAGTGTTACCCACCTCGGCTGACAGAAAAAAAGCTGATTTCACACTAAAACCCCTTTAGCAAGCACAAACCCCAGTGACATGGGGGGTGTGCAGGCAGGGAGCCCCCAGTGCCCATCGGCAGCGGCGGTGGCTGGACCGTGTACACAGATCCCAGCGGGAGGAGGACCACAGCAGCCCACGGATGCTCCGTGAGCCCGGGATGAGCCACACCTCCATGCAGCTATTTTTATAGCAGCTCGTTTGCTGCTTGCTTCAGCCCTTCTGCAAACCTCCCGAGCATCAGCCCTGGTTTAATTCGGGGATCCTGCTCGGCTCTTCCCTCACGCTGACGCCAGCAGGAACCGCGTGCGCAGGCTTAAAGGGGAAAGCAGGAGCTGAGCCGGGAACTGCTCCTGCCTTTCATCACACGGAGAGGCTGCAAAGGCAGAGCAGGAGCAGATTCCCAGGACAAAGGGGTTTGAGCATTAGCTTGAGGGTGGTTCTCGTGCCCACACGAGACTCTGGGCAGTGCTGCAATGGGGAGCACAAACCCAGGGCTGCTGGAAGCGCCTCGGCAGCTCCATAGGGATCCCAGGGCAGACTGAGAGGGATTCAGCGCTGCTGTGTGCAGACACAGGCTGCACCCAGCCCCAGCTGAAACAGAGAGGGGCAGGGAAGGAAGGAGAGCAGGGCAGTGATGGAAAACCTCTCGGAGGTTTCTCCAGCACACGGTGGGACGATGCTGGCAGGTTGTGGGGAGGCCGGGGCCGGTGGCTCCTCGCTCCCCACACACATACACAGCACACCCCATAATGCAGAGAGCATCCGCTCCCGCTGCTCGGCATGACAACACACGCACGGGAGGTGGAACCCTGAGGAGAAATGCCACTTCCAAAGCAGCAGCTGGCGCCGAACGCCTCGGTGCCGCACGGCCACGCCGAGTGCCGGCTCACCGGCGAGAGGGGCTTCGCCACCGCCGCTGCTGCGCCGAGCGAGCGCGGCCGGGAGATCAATAGGAATAAATTAGAGCGGCACAGACAGCAACAGAGACTGCACTGCACCCCCGGGAGAGCACGCGGGCCCCGCTCCCCCCAGCCCGGCCCAGCCTGCGTAAGAGTGACTCATTCCTGCTGCAGAACTCGGAGGGCATAAAACGTTGTGGAGCACGTCGGCTCAAAGCAGGGAAGAGCAGGTCCAGCCCGGCACCGCGGCCTGGGGATGCGCTCCCAGGCTCTCAGGGCACCTGCAGTGTGGGCCAATGACTCAGGAGGTCAAAGGCTGACAGCAGCACGGTCCCACCACATGCCAAGGCTCTGGGGCACTCCAGAACTGAAGGACAAGCAGGCTGAGGGGAAGGATGGAGGTGGCATGGAAAGGGAAGCAGCACCATGGCACAGGTGGACAAACAAGAGAGGGCAGCAGGACAGGTCAGGAGAACACTCGGTGGAGAAGAGCTCAGTGAGGAGGGTGAGCAGGAGACCCTTGGAATGCAGAGGAACACGGCTCAGGCTGGGGGGACACACTGGCACCAGGAGGTCACGGGCATGCTGCAGAGCCAATGGACCAGGGGCACAGCCAGGAGGTGATCTGGTTTATCAACCCAGTGCCAAACAGGAAAACGAGAGGAAAAGCAAGGTCTGCCTTGACAGAAGGCGCCCTGAGCTGCTCCCATACAGTGGGGAGCTCGTTCCCAATCTGAAGGATGGAGAACCAGAGCCAGAGCCTCATCCCACACTGCTGGGAAGGATGGTGGAGACCTTGGCTGTGAGTCAGGAGCAGAGGAGAGGTGCCAGCAGGAGGAACAAGCCCCTTTATAACCATGTCAGGTCACTGTGTGCAGCTGAGCCCACCGTCCCCACTGCTCAGCTGGGCTACCTGGGGATGAGGATCTGCAGGGCCTGACCCCACTGGCTGCAGTATTTTAAAATACAATTTGACTAGAGAGGTTTAATGCTGTGTGACAGCCTGTGACCCAAATCCAGGTGTTCTCCCTACACTTGCAGGCCAGACCCCACAGCTGTGCCCTGATGTGTAAAAGCAGCTCCTTCACAGAGTGGCCACTGACTCCCAAAATGCTGTGAGAGGAGCCCAGAGGCTTCATCAGAAACAACAATCTCCATGTTAAAAGTGAATAAATCAGAGCAAGACCAATTTTTAAGTCAGACCGTTCATTTCCCACGAAATAAAAAGAGCTGGAGGAGGGAGGACGGGGGAGGAAGGCTCTGGCCAGCCCTCCCCTCCTGGAGCTGGGGCCAGGACACTCTGCAGACAGCGCTGATAAAAGCTCTTGTATTAAGGAAAAAGCCATCATTGATAGATTTTTTGGTTCACAGAGACACAGCACACTGCAACCTCTCCCTCTGCATGTTAAGGAGGTGATGAGGGGGGAGGAGGGAGATTTATGGCAGCTCCCGTCATAAAACGACCTGGTTTTCTGCGCAGCCCTTCCCAGATGGCTGCTGCACACGGGGAGTTTCTCAGGGTGATCTGAAGGCTGGTGTGTGCCAGGCTCTCCACACTGTACCGGCATTATGGAGCCCAGCTAGGAAGGGAGAAGCTCTGACATTCACTCTCTCCCTGGTTGCTAGGTGAGAACAGTTTCTTACTATTTTAGTAAAAGGATTGAAATGACACAAGCGAAGCAAGCCCCGCTGCAGCGCAGCCCCTGCGAGCCCCCAGCTGCACACACCGGAGCGCAGCCAGGCACAGCAACGGCACAAACACCACTCTGGGGTGCAGATGCCTCTTTTAATAAGCCAGCAATTTGCTTCTCACGGATTCCCTCGCCAGCCTCGCCGACTTGGGACTAACAAGCCCTTCCCGAGCCCGTTCCCGAGCCCGTTCCCGAGCCCGTTCCCATGCCGTGCCGCTCCAAGCACTCCAGCATTAGGCAAGCAGCAGCCGGCTCCGGGAGAGGATGGTTTGGGTCAGCTGATTCATCAAGCATTTTCTAACCTACTAATTAACGTCACGTAACAACCTCGGGGGATTAGAGAGAAGGAGTTTGAAGCTCCAAGGCCAGCTCCTGCCAACCATATTCACACTGGCCCTCGGCCACCACAGCACCTCCCTGGCCGGCCACGAGCCCCCGGAATCAGCCCTGGGTTCCTGGAGAGCCCTTGGAGCCCGGAAAGGTTGATGTGCACAGACCAGCTTGGAGAGCTGGTGGGGGTATCTCTCTCCCTTATTCCTCCAAGAGCACTCAGGGAAGGAGATGGACATACGGGGAGAGGACTGGACAAAGAGGGAGGGACTGGAACACACAGGGAGTTGGGCACCCAGGGAGGGAGCAGGACCCCCAGGGAGGGAGTGGGACTCCAAAGAGAGCAGGGCCCCCAGCACCCATCCCCCAGATGGGGACCACCAGCTTTGACCCAGCCTCGCTCAGGCCTTCCCAGCTCCCAGGGAGAGCTGTCAGAGGCCAAAATTATCTCAGCGTGCTCTGAGATGTGTATTGAGCCCCAACTCTCCCTGCTGATGACTAAAGGCCTGGAAACCACAGCTGCACCTCGAGCCAAGGGACTCGAGCGATGGCGTGACATCCAGCTAAGGAAACCGTCCGCAGGAGGAGCGGGCACACGGAATTCCGCACTCCGTGCGCCTCCCAGCTGCTCTCCAGCAGCGCTACCTGTCCCACTCCGCAGCCAGGGACCTGCTGGTGCGGATCCATCCCGGCACAGCCCGCGGGAGGTGGGGAGGGCCCGGCCCCACGCCGGCAGTCTGGTGCCGTTGAGTCAGCCGTGACTCAGCCGCGGCTCAGCGCCGCAGCCACGGCACCGCTGCGCCAGCCGCCCGTGCCCACCTCTCCTGCCAGGTGCCTTCCCAGCAGGACTGTTCCCATCTCCCTGCTGCTCCCTCTCTCTGCGTGTTGGTTAATGCCACAACTAGCCGATATTCCCGGGTCTGAAGCCCGCTCCCGGCGCGGCGCACGGCCGGGGAGCCGCGCGGAGCCTCGCGCGCTGCTGGAGTTGCTGGGAGGAAAGCTGGCTGCGCTGGCTCGGCGGCTGCCAGGCAGCACACAGGCCCTGGGCAGCGCCTGGGGATGTGGGGAGATGCCACACGAGGCAAGGAGAAGGAAGGAGGAGAAGTCTGAGGCACAGAGATGCTGCTCCCACAGTGCTGGAGCTGTAACATGCACAGTCTGGAGGCTCACGGCTCGATGCCATTTTTTTTTTTTTCCTAAAGACAGTTTATTTAGTTAACTCTGAGGAACCCGAGAGCCAGAATTGTTGCTCTAGAAACCATTTTGAGAAAGATTATTTTAAAAGACTTAGCTCTGAACCAACCATACCCAAACCATGCACTCAGCACAGTGCTGGCCAGTAGCACCTTCGGGAGCCCACACCACAGAATCCTGGAATGGTTTAGGTTCGAAGTGACCTTAAAGCTCATCCAGTGCCACCCCTGCCATGAGCAGGGACACCTTCCACTATCTCAGGGTGCTCCAAGCCCCATCCAACCTGGCCTTGGACATTTCCAGGGATCCAGGGGCAGCCACAGTTTCTCTGGGCACTCTGTGCCAGGGCCTCTCCTCCCTCACAGCCAGGAATTCCTTCCCAATATCCTATTTGCCCCCAAAACCATCCTGCAGCACCAGCTGCTGCCCCACATCTGGCCAGGGTGGGTTTCGCTGCCCTTCCACAGGAGGCAAACCCATCTCTGATGTTTCTCACCCCACACATGGAGCATCTACGTAAAGGCTGAGCCGGAGCCATCCGGGAAAAAAGCAACACACAGCGTGCTAAGGAAAATGAGTCACTGCAACACATCAGGATGAGGATCCACGCTATTGTTTAAACACTTGAAGAGGAGAAAAATACCCCACTAAAGGCAAAGAGAGAGCTCTGCTAGCTCCCAGCTCCCACGTCCCTACAGCTGAATTCCACGTGGCTGTGGAATATCCTGGCACACCCCCTCATGCACACACAGCAGCCCATGGACACAGCCTGGGAAGCACGACCACGTTACATAAACCACCCGGGGTCAGCCAGCAGCGATGGTGCAATCCCGCTTCTCCGAGGGCTGGGAGCAGAGCTGAGGAGCAGAACGAGCAGCAGCAGCCTCCCCCTCCTGCAGGAACACAGGGTGGGAGCACGGCAGCCTTTGCTCCAGACAAAAGCCTGTCCTGCGTGTCACACGTGTGTCCTCAGTCAGGTGCTGCTGATGGCACCAGCTCAGACTCGGGGGGACCCCTCCACCCCCAGAACGTGCAGCTTCTGAGCACCACAAACACGTCCGTACCTGCCTCTACCTCGAGCCAGGCCAAGGACCAGACAGGCTTGAAACACCCCACACTCGCAATGGGGTGGTGCAAGAGCAGAGCAAGGTGCCAGGAAGTCTTTTCCTATCTCCACTATGTCTTTTCCCATCTCCAGCATCTGATTCCTGGAGTAAACGATGTCAGGGAAGAGAAACAGGCTCCTGCTAAGCACCAGTCTGACTGTGCACATCCATCTGCAGCTCCCTGCTGGGATCTCCCACCCAGTGGCTGAGTCACGTCCTCCCCAGTCCCCACCTAACAGGTTGCTGAGACTCGCCTGCACCTTCCATACACCTTCCCAGAGTTTGTGAGAGCCCAGTTTGTCTTTAAAGGGGTCTCTGAGTGCCATGACCCCCCCCTCCAGGTCTCCTCTGGGAGCTGGGCTGCTGCTGCCCCTCAGCTCACCCACTTCCCCAGGAAGGATGAGCTCTGGAGAGGAAGGGGAAGAGCTCTGCAGAGGAAGGAGAAGACGTGTCCGGAGATAAGAGCCACAGGCTGCAGAAAGCAGAGGGGTAACAGGGGAGCCCCTGGGCAGGGGGGGTCTCATGGGCTGCTGCTCCCACCCAGCAGCCATAGCCTCTCCCAGCAGCTCTCCCTGCTCTCCTCTGCGTTTGGTTTCCTTCTCGCTGCTGCCAGCGCAAACATTTCCAACATCTCTGCAGCCAGAGAGAGAGAGAGAGAGCGGAGCTCTGGGAAAAGCAGATCCCTGCCGTGACGTTCCAGCTGTCACGAGGGTCAGACAGCCCTGCAGCCAGTTTGGGCTCCGATTCTCAACCCAGTATTGAACGTGGCACAAACACCCTCGACAAAGAGCAGCTCCAGCTCCGGTTAATCAGCTTCGGCTGGCCCCGGCCACCCCCGCAACGGTGACACCCCGAGGGAGACACCACAGCAGCCCAAAACTCTGCAAATGGCCAACATGTTTAAGGGAATTAACGAATGTTTGGAAACTTTCTCCCCAGACGGGGAGTTCAGGAACACAAACCCATGGAAACACTGGGCCAGCCTCAGGACACGTCACCGCCGCGTGTCCTCGCCCGTGAGCAGCCCTCACTGCTGCAGGGGCACCCCTGGCCCTTCCAAATCTGCCCTCCCAGCTCCTGAGCCAGAGGAGACTCATCCCACGTCAGACCACCCCCCAGGCTCACCACAGAGCACCACCAAACACAGCCTTTGGACCATTTTCAAGCATGTTCCCAACTTTTAGCCTGTTCTATCTCTTTACACAACCACTGAGCTTTACCTGACCAGAACTATTTCCAAATGCAGATTTCCTAGGAATGTACAGGAAGGACTCACATGAACCTCTGCCCAGAATTCCACAGCTCAGCCCCTTAAAACACAATTTTCTCCATGCCAAAACTTCATGACAGCTCTTTCCAATTGCTAACAAATCCAACAGCCCATCCAGGAGCCTCATGCACCAGCCACTCTTCTGCTACAAGACTGACCTGCTTGACCAGATTCTACTTGTTGGTTTCCTTTTCAAGACTACTCAGCTTTATTCCCTTATTTTCCAGGTTCTCACAAGCAGGCCCTGCTCCATGGCTCGTCCCAGCCACAGGTCCTGAACTGGGATAGTCAGAAACAAGGAGAACAGACAGGAGCTGAAGGAAGGGGGTCTCCTCACACAGCCACAGCTTGGGCAACCTAAAAACATCCCTAAGAACAGATGTGCACATGTGGAGCAGAGCAGTTATCCAGCCCCTCGCCCACATGCCTCTTCCTTCAATTTAAAAATACAGGGAATTTGATGCAACACTTCCCTGTGGATTGGCTGCACACCGGATCCTGTGTGCTCCCCACCAGCCCCAGCACCCAGGATGTGAGGGTGGAATGTGGCATTTCTGTACCTGTATCCGAGTCTTTTTGATCTCCATTTGTTCCGACAGTGAAAGGCAACTTGCGTTTGGTCGCTCGCTCCTTCACCTCTTTGCCGCCATCGCTCCGGTCCAACTTTGGAGTCTTGGTTAGAGAAACTTTATCTTTATCCTGGAAAGAGAAGAGACCAGATCAGCAGGAGCCTTTCCCCAGACTGTGCTCACCTGATTCCCCAAATCTTGCACTTGCCTCATGCAACATCCCTTCCCTTTCTGCTGTGGATTTCCAGCATTAGGGTTTGCCACCGCAGCCTCCACCAAGATATAACGCTCTACCACCACCAGAGAACAGCCAGGCCAAGCGAGGCTGCTGTGTGGTGCCAAATCCCAACCAATTCATGTGAGAAATGAAGCCAACACTTTGAGTGAGGCTGAGGATGGAAGGTAGGCTGGGATGGGGGAACCTGAGGAATTCCAAACACAACCACATGACAAGAATGACCCATTCCTGCTTTGTATCAGTCCTGTTTGTTCGGGCTGATTTGGATTTCAATGTGCAGCAGAAATGCTGCGAACTGCTTGGAATCAGGGAGAGATTTTGAATGAAAACCCCGAGCAAAAGTTACAGATATTGAGAGAGGTGAGATTTTCCACAGGACCAGGGAGAGCAGGTTCCCAGCTCCAACTCCAGGAGTCCACTGTGCTGGGACTGCACAGCCCGAGGTCGTGCCCTGTGCTTTTTGTATGTGAGGAACAGGATTATTTTAAAGTGAGCAGTTCTGGACTGACCACTGTGCCCCTGCCCCAACGACAAGGGCAGCACCAGCGGCTTTGCCACAGATCTGATTTCAACGACCCGGCAAAACCCAGACTGCGCTTCAGAGGCAGAGTGAGGTTAAATACAAGAACCTCAGCGCAGGAAATCATGCCAGAGCGTGGCTGGC
Source organism: Aleadryas rufinucha (assembly GCA_013397815.1). Classification (NCBI taxonomy): domain Eukaryota; kingdom Metazoa; phylum Chordata; class Aves; order Passeriformes; genus Aleadryas; species Aleadryas rufinucha. The sequence goes on from VZTH01013945.1 coordinate 28,134, forward strand.
AGCTCAGACGAGCCAGCCTAAGAGCATTCCCTTGTTTAGAGGGGCACAGTCCCGCCGCTGGCCCCGGCAGCTCCCTGGCAGGTGGCCCCGGTGCCAGCAGTCACAGGACTGCGGCGTCACCGTCGCCGTGTGCGTGGCTCCTTCCTCTTTCCGTGTCTGTCTGGAGCCCACAGCTCACCCACAGGAGGAAGAGAAGCCCCTGGCTCGCCCCAGGGGGATGTGTTTGCACGTCCCTGCGCCACGGGCGGCGTGACAGCCCCGGGGCCGCCCTCGCCGCGCTCCAGCGAGGACGAAGGAAATGGGTTGGGGAATCCCTTTTTTGGTAAAGCAAGAGAAACAAACCTGCCTGACGGGGCTCTGCGGTGGGAGGCAGCCAAGGCACGCTTGGAGCCCCAGGAAGGGCAGCCCTGCTCGAGAGCAGCCGCCGAGCACCGGCCCCGGAGCGACGGGACAGAGCCCCCACAGCCAAAGTAAACACTCCAGCATTTCCTCTGAACCCTCCAGATTGAAAAGCTTTTGACTTATGTTTTCTGAGGTGAACAAAAATAGTTTGGAATAACAAATGATGCCACTTGTACTGCTCTGAGGTGGCGGTGAGGGCAGGGAGCTCCCATCACCTGCCAGGGATGTCGTGTTGTGAGCAGGTACCCCGGTCTGCCCTAGTTCTATGAGTCTATGAAATATTTTATCAAAAGGATAAAATAAAATGTGTTTCCTGAATAAAGCCACCAAATAAATAATGCACCTTTTCCCACAGTGGCCATTCACATCCTGAACTTTTCCTTGTATCTTCTTGAGTAAAAGGCATCTCTGAACACTGAAGACATGAGTCTGTGAGGTTCCTGCAGGGTGAAGCAGTCAGGGCACCAAGGCTGTCAGAGTTCAAGAAGCATCTGGATGATGCTCTGAGACACACAAGTAGGGATTAAAGCTGCCTGGGATCTCTGTGCACTCAGGAGTGAGAAAAAGGGCAGGACAGGTAAAAGTGCAGCTCGTTCTATAAGTTTGAATCATAGAATTGTTTGGGTTGGAAGGGACCTCAAAACTCATCTTGTTCCATGCTCTGCCATGGACAGAGACACCTTCCACTATCTCAGGTTGCTCCAAGCCCCCTCCAACCTGGCCCTGGACACTTCCAGGGATCCAGGGGCAGCCACAGCTTCTCTGGGCACCCTGTGCCAGGGCCTCAGCACCCTCACAGGGAACGATTTGCACCCAAGATCCCATCTAAACCTCCCCTCTGTCAGTTTAAAGCCACAGTTATTGCCACGTTACTAAAACCTCCCTGTTGGAGGAGGGACAGAGCAGAGGAATGATGAAAAAAGCCCTTCTCAGAGCAGAGGGAGAGCCCAGCGTGGCCCTGGCAGCGTCCGTGTGAATCCCGGCGCCGGGCACGCTCGGGCAGCGCTTCCTTTGCATCCGCCCCAACGCTCGGAGCCGCTGATCCCGTCAGCTCAGCACAATTAAACACCAGGAGCCGGGGAAGCGGCGGCAGCGCCGGCACCGCTTTGAAGATTAATTCCTACAGTAGCACAACGATAACCTTTCCTACTAATTGGAGCAAGGAAGATCCAGACTTTGCTTCCCCCTGGAAAGCAGCGACCTGCTGGGGATGCCTGCAGCAGCGGGTGGAACATCAAGGCAGTTCTAGAGCCCAATTCCTGAAAGTTTTCCTTTTCTTATTTTAAGCTTTACTTCCCTAATTATTTCCAGGGCTGTAATGAAGAATGTCGTCCTTTACCCGAGTAAAACCTGGTTTCATTTTTAGGTCTTCTCGTGTTTAAAGTAAGCTCAGACTCATCGTGATCAGGTTTCACTGATGGAACAAATCCAAATTAGAATCACAAAATCCTGGAACGGTTTTGGGTTGGAAGAGACCTCAAAGCTCATCTCATCCCAACCCTTTTTGCCACGGGCAGTGACACCTTCCACTAAATCAGGCTGCTCAGAGCCCCATCCAACCTGGCCTTGACATTGCAGATAAACTTGAATGAACACCCTGAAGAAGAGCTGGGGCTCTCCAAGGCCGGGACAGGAGGTTGGGCATGGGGAAGAGTCGAGAGCTCAGCAGCAGCAGCAAGTTCCCCTCTGCAGGAGTTAATAAAAGCTGCTTTGGCAAAGGGGAGTGAGCAGCCGTGAGAGCAGAAGAAATCCCCTCCTGACACATTACACTGCAGTGAGAGTTCCTGCATGAGTAACTGAGCCCAGCTCGAGCTACTCCTGCAGAAGTGAAAAGATGCATCACACCACCACTCGCTCTCAGCCCCGCAGCTGGAGCACAAACCCACCAGGAACTGGCCCCAGCAGCCACCCAGAGTGAGGTGCTGCAGGGTGGGGATGGAAGGGCTTCTCCCATCAGCACCACAGACCCCGATATCAATCTGCTCAGGGCATTTGTGACACACAAACTGGCCAAAAGCCAGTTCTCAGAGCAAAAACAATCCTGTGGGGTTTTTTGATGCAGATTTCTGCAAGACAGAGCCATTTAGACAGGGCTCTGAGCAACCTGACCTAATGGAAGGGATGAGATGAGCTTTAAGGTCCCTTCCAACCCAAACCAGTCCATGATTTTACAATTTACAAAGCCATGCAAAGAAATCCGTGTTTCCAGCCCCGTCACCTCGCTCCAACAGAGCCTGACTCGCAGCCCAGTGCTTATGCAGAGACTTGCACTGCCAGCCATGGAAATCCCCAAAGCCCTTTGTTCTCCAAAATGAGCTCCAAGCATTTCAGGTTGTGATGTCAGTGAAAATTAGGCAGCAACGAACAAAACCAGCAGGGGCAGCCTGGGAGGAGAAGCCCAGGAGGGCTCCAAGGCCGGCGCCCCCGGCGATGCCCCACGTCAGACTCCTGCTGTGGGCAAACAACCCACGCTGCAAAAAGCAAATGCTGCCACAGAGGGACTTTCCCTGCACCACTGGGTCTGTCCTGGCTCTGCCAGAGAGAAGGGAGAAGGGGCAGAAGGTTCCCACCCTGAATTACAAAAAGGAATGGACGCAGTTTTACCCAGAAAGCAACTGGATGTGGTGGAAACCAAACAATTCTCTAAATCTGGGCCCCTTGCAGCCTTCCCAAAGCCAGAGTGCAACACACACACACAAAGTTCCAGAAAGTCTGAATTTGTGCTGTTATCAATGTTGCAATAAAACATGTGGAGCATGGAGGTGACTGGAGCTGAAGCCCCGTTCCTGTGAGCCTCAGGCACCAAAGTTTGTAAGAAACATGACCCTGTGATGAGCACGGGCTGATTAACTTCACTGAAATGTCATCTCTTCAGTCACCCAGATACTCCTGCAGGTTTCACACCCCAGTGGGTGACTCTGTGCTCGACACAGAGCCCAGCACTCACTCATCCAGTCTGGAAAGCCCTGACAGCACAACAGATTTCATGAAGAAGTGAAAAATAAGGACCACGTTCCCTTTTCTGAAAGGAGGGGAAGGAGAAAAACCTCAGGTTTTTTTAACCTCTGCCAGCTCCTACGAGCAAAAACTGGGGTAAGTGCTGTTCTGCTTGGTGTTCACTGCAGCAAAAATGCACTTTTGACTATGCAAGAGGGAGCATTTCCCCATAAAGAGGCAAAGGCTGTGCTGAGCACACGGTGTAACCACGCAGCCAGGCCAGGCCCATCAGGAAATGCTTCTGACAACTGATATAACCCTTGCTGTGGTGCTCTGCTCTGCCTGAGTCATGAGTAATCTCCTCCTGCTACGGGGATCTGTGGATCTAGACCAGAAAGGAGAATTATTCATATATGGCATGCAGATTTCTACAAAAGCCTTCAGGCTGAAGGGAGCAGGAGGAGCCCGGGGGCTGCCAGTGCCCGCCCCGGGCAGGCTTGTGCAGCCTTATAAGGGCTCCACTAACCCCGGAGAAACAGCTCCTCATCCAACACCACGGAGCATCCAACGCCCTCAGACACGCTCTTTGAACCACTTCACTCTCAGGGATGCATCCCACCAGCTCCTAAGTGCCTCCCATGGAGGGGCAGGGAGCAGAGAGCCAGGAGTTCCCTCTGCTACTGCCAGGCAGCAGCTCACAGCCTCCTCCTCAAAGCAGGAGCCCTCTGGAACAGGGCAGCTCCCCTGAGAGCCTGCTACGTGATCAAGCTCGGAACTCAGGTTGAAAAGTTGGTGATCACAGAATCCTGGAATGGTCTGGGTTGGAAGGGACCTCAAAACTCATCTCATTCCGTCCCCTGACATGGGCAGGGACACCTTCCACTAGCCCAGGTTGCTCCAAGCCCCGTCCAGCCTGGCCTTGGGCACTGCCAGGGATCCAGGGGCAGCCACAGCTTCTCTGGGCACCCTGTGCCAGGGCCTCCCCACCCTCACAGGGAACAATTTCTTCCCAATATCCCACCTAAACCTCTCCTCCTTCATCTCAAGGCCAGCCCCTTGCCCCCTGTGATACTCAGCCCACTGCAGCACCAGGACCCCCCCCTCCATCAGCCAGAGCTGCAGAGCCCAGGGATGTAAAGCCTGTTTAATGCTAAACCAACTATCTATATGAAGGTCACGTTGAGAGGAAAACACTTGGTTGGCATCGCTTGGCCACGCTCCCCCCGTGCCCACGGCGGGTCCCTGCGCACAACCCGGGCTCTGCCCTCCCTCTGCAGCCTCGCAGGGCAGCCGAGCCAAGTCCCAGCTCGGGCCTTTGAACGTGTTGACAAAGGCAAGATAAATGCAAGGCAGCGGCTGCTGACAGGCAGGTACAACAGCGTCTGCAGGGAGGAGGTCGAAGTGCTTTTCCCCTGAGTCACTGCTCCAGCTCAGCTTCGGAATTAACCAGAAACAGGGCAAAAGCCACTCGGGCTGCAGCTCGGCTCAGCCCCTGGAAGACAAGAGCCTGTGAGCGTCTCCTCCGCTGCAAAAACCAGAATTAAAGGAGCAGGAACTCTGCCCCGGCCCCTGCCAGTGCCACTCCGGGCAGGCCGGTGCTGCTGCCTGTGAATGGGAGGCAGGAATCGTGTCCCAGTTCCTCAGCCAGCGGGAGATAACTCCGCTTCCCGGCGTGCCCCGCGCCGCTCGACAAACCTGCTCTGTAAATAACACGCAGCCTTTAAGCTGCCGGGAGTGGATGAAATAAAATGGGAGCTGATTCATATTCCAACTGATCCTCTCCCTCCCCAAGCACCTGCGCCAGCGTTAAGCCTCTTACCCGGCGCAGACCCAGCCTGTATTTACATATCCTGCACTGCCGGGCACAGCCTCCTTTGCCAGGGTAAATGCTGGCATCTTCCCCACGCTACCGGGCAGCTGCTCCCCCTCCAACATCCCTAATCCCAGATTTTGCCCCCTCCTAGAAGCCCCATGCTGTGCCCACAACCCTCCTGCACCGACCTGCATGTGCACGGAGAGGGGAACGTGGCAGATGCCATCACCAAAATCCTGCCTGGGATTTTCCTGTTGGTTATTTTGTATTTTCCTCATTTTGTCAATAATAAGAGCTCGGTCACACGAGGAGCTACTGCCATCAGTGGGGTGGGATTGCAGGGGAAATGATAGAGCTGGGGCTCACCGTGCTCAGCTTCAGCTCCTGGGGCCTGGCAGAAACTCCCAGGGGAATGCTGAGAAACTGGAGCAAGGAGATGAAAGGGAAGTGGATGTGATTTGTTCCTCAGCAGAACTCAGTAGATGTAGGTTTTCCTGCTTATTTAAAGGTAACATTTGCACACAGTTTTCTGCACAGCTATTGACTGGAAATGACTGATACTGAAAAGGGGGGAAAAGCTGAATGAGAGGAGGCAGAGCTCACACCTGCAGCAAAACGGGATGAAGAGGAGAAGTATGAAGGTAATTATCCTTAAACTCAGATTTCATCTCAGTAGTTTCACCTAAGCCACACCAAAAACCAGACAACACCTCAAATCAACCCTCAGAAACAGCAATTTCAGCAGAGGAACTCCCAGGCTGAGCCTGGTCCAGCTGTGCTGCTGGGGAAAGCCAGACCAGCCGAGCTGACAAGGACCTGGATTTCCATCCGGAGCAGGAGAAGCTCCTCCCTCACCCAGCACACACTTGCACCATCACCACATCACTTAGGTCTTCCACAGCTTAGTGCAGAAATCCCTACAAACACACAGAACTTGCAAAAGAGAATCTTCCAAAGCATCCCCCGTTGCTCAGCTGACTCGGGTCCAGGTGGGCACAGCACCTCCTGGGAAGGATTGCAGCCATAGGGAAATAAACCCAACCCCATCAGCTGGCAGAGCAACACACCAATGCAAATCCTGGGATAAGAGGCCAGGGCAACCTCCTGCCATGTCAAACAGTGCCATGGCTTGAAGACTCCAGGCTCAAGGAGCAGCGTCCCCAAAGGAAGGCAGGTGACCCAAACACGTTACCTTTTTCCCCGTTTGTTTCTCCACCATGTCGTTGCTGAGAGAGAAATCTTCTGACTGTGGTGTTTTAGAACACCCACCCTTGGGCATCGTTCTGCCTTCCTTACTTGATCTTCATTTATGCTGCCATCGCCTCATCATCAACCGTCTGTTGGGAGAGAGGAAAAGGGAGGTCAGACATCTCAAAAGGATCTCTCCATTGTGGGGGGGAAAGACAAGGCACTTCCCGTGGGGATAAACCCCCTCCCAACCCCTGGATGGCAGCTCTGGGATGGCAGAGCACCGTCAGATGTGGGAAAAGCTGCAGCAGGCTCCTGCCACCTTCCCAATCATCAACAGAGGTGCTGCAAGGAATCACACAGGGAATCACACAGGGAATCACACAGAATCACTGAGCTTGGAAAAGCCCTCCCAGAACATCGAGTCCAACCTGTGCCCGATCCCCACCTTGTCACCAGCCCAGAGCACCGAGTGCCACCTCCAGGAATTCCTTGGATAACACCTCCAGGAATGAGAACTCTGCCATCTCCCTGGGCAGACCCTTTCAATGCCTGACAACCCTTTCCATGACAAAATTCCTCCTGATTTCCAACCTGAACCTCCCCTGGCACAGCCTGAGGCTGTTTCCTCTCATCCTATCACTTGTTTCCTGGGAGAAGAGGCCAACTCCAAACTGGATCCTGCAGCTGCAGACACGGCTTGTCTCATATGCAAGGAACAGCCTAGAAGGGATCAAGTCCCACCAAAGAGCAACACCCCTCCTGCTCTTCATCCATAGCATCACCCCAAGCCCACATAAAGCTTCCTGCAGATGTGGCTCTGTCCAGAGCGCAGGGACATGGGGACAGACCCAGGGCTGGGACAGCCCTGCTCCCCAGTCTGCCACACTGAATTCCCAGACACTCATAGGACCAAACAAATTACAAAATCTCCATTAAAAATGCACTTTTTGAACGTGTTGCCACCACGAGATGGGAGCAGGAAGCGCAGGGGGCTCAGCGCTCCCGGAGGGGTTTGTCACGGCTCCTCACCCTGCTCCAAACCTTGGCCTGGGAAAGCCAACCTGGAGAGGACAAAGCTCTCCTGCTCCTCATGGGCTGCCTGGTTACAGGGCTGGGAAGACAACTGGCATGTGAAATACATCGAGGAAGGGCTCAGGAACGCCAGCTGGAGCCAAGGCCCTTTTAGGTGAACAGGAATATCTCCTCTCCCGAGACCAGAGGCTGGAAAGCACCAGTGCAACAGGATATCTGTGAGCAGCAACCCCAACAGCAACGGGCTCCTCAGCCCGAGGCTGGAATGGCACAAACAGGAACTTTTCCCCAAGTAATTGTCACCTGCCAGCCCTAAATTGCACCCATTTACATCTTACAGCAGCGGCTCTGCAGAGCTACAACTGCAGGAAATTGTCCAGGGAGATGGAAATTCTCAGAGAGGAGAGAGAGAAGTGTTGTATTTAGAAGTTCCCTGGAAACCCCTTCAAAATTTCTGTTCCATTTATGCCTCGGAGGCTTTGGAACACTTTGGGTTGTTGTCTTTATTTATTTTTTTTTTAAAGGTGGTTCAGAGGCCCCAGCCCAGCCCTGCAGCAGCACAAATTCCCAGACCAAAGCACCGGGCACAGACAGTGCTGGTGTTTCCAGCAGGAGACTGTGCTTCCCAAGGCAGATAATTCTGCAGCCCAGCTCCTCTGCCTGGCCTGTGGGAAGGTTGTTATCCTTATTTAGGAACAGAACTTTGGGAACTGAGACCTCCTCGTGTCCCCCTGCTCGACATGGGGACAGCTGAGCTTTGGGACAGCCCGCCAGAGCCCGGAGTGTCCCCTCCATGCTGCACATCCATGGGGTGCCTCCAGGAGCAGCTCCAGCCATTCCCAGCCCCAGGAACCTCTCTCTGCCAGGTATCATTAGCCAGCTGGGGTGCCTCCATGGGGTGCCTCCAGGAGCATCCATGGGGTGCCTCCAGGAGCAGCTCCAGCCATTCCCAGCCCCAGGAACCTCTCTCTGCCAGGCATCATTAGCCAGCTGGGAGAATGCAAGAATTATTTCCCCTCGGTTTCTCTTACTGGGGGCTCATTAAGGTGCAGGTAGAGGAGAAAGGAGCGTGTGCCTGGGAGGAGGCAGGAGCAGAGGACGATATTCCCTTCAGTATTCACTGTGAATCTAAGAGCTGGAAATTCAGATAAAGTGCTGGGCAAGGGAAATTTATTTACACCTTGCAACGGATATTAAACCCAAGCAGCTTCACCTCTGCTGACAGTGGGGCCGGGCCACGCTCTGCTCCCGCCGGCAGCCAAAACCCAACCCCACGTCACCGCCAGCGCCTCGCTCAAAGCGCCCCGTGACCCGCACGCTGCCAATGTATTCCCAAAAAAATCGTGCCCCACTCCCAAGTCTTTGTGGCTGCTTGTACCGGGGTAGGCACCTATTCACGTGGAGCTTCCAAAACCTGTTTAACTGAGAAAAGGCCAGACGGATGCCAGATTAATTCTGCGCCCCTTCTGTTCGCGGAGCTGACTCATTACACTTGGAAAGCCGGCTGCCTCTCCGGGTAAACACAGCCCTGGCCTGTTCCACAGCTTGCAGGGAGTATCACATTTGCACAACAATTACCGACAACGCCGCAGCCTTCGTTTCATTTTTAAGCACGTTTAATAAGTTCGTTTCATTTTTAAGCACGTTTAATAAGAGTCAGAGGGGAGGCACAGATTCCCGGCTGGAGGAGCCTTCCCCAGCTCACGGCAGAGCATTTGCAGGGTGGCAAATCTAGGGCTGCAGAATGACAATTTGGCTTCAATCCCTCCTAATTTAGGAGCTGGACGAGCCACCCCCTTTCCACGACACCCCTCTCAAGCTCACCTCCCTACAGGAGACAACCAGCACCCTTCCTATTTCACAAACAATTAACTCAGCTCCTCCGAGGAGCTGATTACATGTGGCTGCACAATACCAAGTGGGAGATCGAGTGAGCTCAACAGAATATAATCCCTCGTACTTCTCCAGGAAAACAAAGGAGCTGTTTACCCCTGGCCAGGGGCCAGCCCTGGCTGCGCGCGCGGCCGGCCCGGTGCACGCCAGCCCCCAGCCCGGCCACGGCAGACCCCGCTGCTGGACAGGCTGGATCCCACACAATCCCCTGGGAAAGTGGTGAATAGAGAGGGGGAGCCTGCCCTGGGATGGATTAGCCTGGGTATGGCAGCTCCTGCTGCTTCAGGATGGCTGGATCCAGCAGGGAAGGCTATGGTGGTCCCAGCCCATGGAGAACTGCCAAGCAGGAGAAAGCTGGAAGAGCAGGGGATGACACCCAGCCCAGTCACCCTGCTCTGGACTGGGGGCCATCCTCATTCACCCTGCCCTGGAAGGGGGTCAGAGCCCCCACAGCACCCCCGAGCACCCTCCCAGAGGATGGAGAAACAGGACTCTCAGGAACACCATCAGGAGCAGGGCTGGAGCTGTGAGGAATGAGTCTGGCTGGGAATGGCACAGCCAGCCCCGGGCACACCCACCCACGATCGTCCTCTGTCCCCTCGATGGGCCAAGGAAACAGCTGAAAATGGTTTTTATTTTGCCCAGGGCACACCAAGTCAAAGCCACACACTGAGACCAAACACTTCTGTGAAGGACCTCAAAAGGCCATGGTCCCGAGAGGGATGGAAGGGAAGGGGGTGTCATCTGGCCCTTGGAGGGAGAAGGAGGAGGAGGAGGAGGAAAGCACTGCTGGCTTCAACCCCAGGACATCTGGGCAGCCGGGAGGCAGCGTGGGAGCAGTGGCACCCATCAGCCAGGACAGGCTCCCAGTGACAGTGATGGGCAAACTGGGACAGGCACAGAGAACATGGAGAGAGCCCATGGACAGACTCCAGCCCCTGCCAGACAACACCAACACAGCCCAACAGGACAGCAGACTCCTCATTAACCAACCCTATGGATCCCATGTACGTTTAAACTCCCCATCCTTATCCTTCCTGCCTCATGGAACCAGTGAGCAACACCCCAACATCCGTATCTGCCGTGGGCAGGGACACCTTCCACTGCACCAGGGTGCTCCAAGCCCCGTCCAACCTGGCCTGGGACACTTCCAGGGATCCAGGGGCATCCACAGGGCATCCCCACCCTCACAGGAAAGAATAAAGAACATTTCCAGATGTATCTCCAAGGGGAATGACAGCCTTTCCTGGTCCCAGCCCTCCTTCCCTGCCCTCCCGCAGAGCAGCCAAACTCCTGCCATTCAATGTGAAGCCACAACAAATGAGCTCATGCCCACGATCTGTGCATTGGAGCCTGCCCGTACCCCGCCAGCTTGGAATAAAAAAGATTGTGGAGCCTTCTTTAAATGCCAGAATAGGAGGGAGTTGGCTGGAGGCTCCTGCCCGTGCAAACCCCCCGATGCAATTAGAGCCCCAGACATTATTTGCACAGATCCAACACGTTTGTTTGGTCTGAAAAGGTTGGAATAGGAACAAGCCTGTGAAAAACGAAAATTTTAATACTTCAGGCTCCTTTTAAGGACCCTGTCTTAAATCTTTAAAAATTGCCTTAGATTAATAACTCACACCCACAATCTGACACATGTCCCCCAGCTCTGGAAAGCAAAGGGAGAAAACCAAGAGCTGATGTCTTTCAACACCACAGAACCACCGAATCCCAGAATGGTTTGAGTTGGAAGTGACCTCAAAGCTCATCCCATTCCACCCCCTGCCATGGGCAGGGACACCTTCCACTATCCCAGGTTGCTCCAAGCCCTACCCAACATTTCCAGGGATGAGGCAGCCACAGCTTCTCAAAAATACCACTGCCCCGGCCTCAACCCAGCCCTGCTGTGTGCTCAGGCTGCTCCACCACTGCGTCCCCAGCACCTGCCCTGCACCGGTTTATCCTCCACCTGTGCGGCCAACATGACCCACAATTAGTCCCTGAAACCCCCTGTGAGCACCAGCAGGACGTGCAGCTTGGGGAACAAGGAACAATCGTTCTTTGTGCTGCAGCTCGGCTCCGGAAGAGCAAAGTCCACGGTTCTGCACGGTGAGTACACACGGCCCGGAGCAGCAGCAGCCCTGCAAACCTGCACGGCAAACACAGGTGGTTTCCTCAGCACCTGACAATGGGTAATCACAAAGATTAGCTATTACTGAGATAGAGCAGTGCAAGGTGCTAATTCTTACAGCCAGAACTCAAACCAAGGAGAATGGAGAGCCTGGGTTTCCTGGAGCGCAGCCACCAGGGAAGCGCCTTCGCCTGGTGCCACAGCTGGGCTCACCCCGGCCTCACAGCTCCATCGTGTCCTCACCTTCAACTCCACATCCTTCCTCACCCTGGGGACCTGTTACCTGTTTGTTCCTGGCTTTTGAAAGGGGATGTCGCTCCTTATCAGGAGTTCTCAGAGATGACACATCTTTCTTCACCTCTTTGCTCGGCCTCTCCTCTCCTGTTCTCAAAGTCATTGCCTGGTCCCAAGTAACTGTGACCATTCCAAAATATTTATTCTGCCTTACCCCACATATCCTGACCTCCTGATATCCTGCAATGACTGGCTTGGGCAAGGCTTGCTGCTCTCTCAAATATACACCAGCCAGGTAAACTTACTAAGCTGGAATCACAGAATCCCAGACTGGGATGGAAGGGACCTTAAAGCCCATCTCATTCTGCCCCTGCCATGGGCAGGGGACACCTTCCACTATCCCAGGGTGCTCCAAGCCCTGTCCAACCTGGCCTTGGACACTGCCAGGGATCCAGGGGCAGCCACGGCTGCTCTGGGCACCCTGTGCCAGGGCCTGCCCACCCTCACTGTAACAAAATATAACAATCCTGCAGCCTAAGTTACTTAAATTAAACTGAATTGAATAATATCACTGAATTACAGCAGCTATTAGTATTTCAGCCTTCTGTGGGACAGAGGGCCCTTCCTGGAGTTCCTCAGGACCTGCAGAAAACAACACAGTGAGGCTGAGGCCACACATGGATGTGCACTCAGGTCCAAGGATCACTGTGAAGATGATGTTCATGACCTTGCTGGGCACCACGAACATCCAGCTCCTCCAAGGTTCCCCAGCATGGCTCCACCACACGAACCCATCCCTGCTAAGGGGTTCACTTCAAACCACAACCCCACACCTGTGACCTGCCAGTGTCTCCTCCTGCCCCAGCAAGAGGTCAGTGGTCTCAAACTCTGACAACTCGACATATTTCTATTGCACCGAGTGTTGCTATTTAACAGGATTATATTTGGAAACTTCTGCCCAACCACGCTGTGATTCAGAATCCTCCAGCTGGGACCATTCTCAGGAGACACAGAATCCAAACTAGAAGAGCCCTGACAGTGCCCTGCACCCACGAGCAGCCACTCCGCCTGTGTGGTTTCTCCGGGAGCAATTTTTCCCACAAACCCTTCCCTCAATTATCCGTACACAGCTGCCTCTGGTATTGCTCCATTTCGGGATGCTGCCGATGATCTGGTTCCTGGCCAAGTTACAAAACTGTAGTTTGAGTCAGTGCTCGGGGCTGCGGTCTGGGAGCGGGATTAGCGGCGATGTGGAAACCTCCGGAGCAGCCGGAGTGTTACAGGAAGGCTGGAGCAGCGTTAACTGCTGTTAGCCAGGCTGGGACAGCTGATTATGACACCGCTGTCCTCTCTGGGATGGCTCTGGATCACCAGCCCAGACCAAAACCTGCCAGAGAGGGAGGACTCTGCCCTTCTCCCATCTCCTCTCTGCTTCTCCTGGACATCCGTCAGGCTTCAGCCAGGGAAGAGCTGTAACCACGTCTGCCAGCACAGTCACTAGCAGAGATTCTGCACATCAACCTCCTTCAAACAGTGACCAACTCCACATGAATATTCCCATGCTGCACATGGGAGGAGAAATGCAGCCCAAACTACCCAGCACAAAGAGAACACGGCAGGAATGTGATGCTGCTGAGCCAAGAAGTCCAAGGAGGATGAAGCCTTCACCTGCAGCTCACCAGGATGCGAGTGAGAAAGACAGGGATCCCCCAGGGCTGCTTTATCGTGGCAGAATTTAAACACCACAGATCTGCACAACCAGCTCCATTCCCAAGTCAGTTTGGGGAGCTGGGCTCTGCCTCCCCGTGCCCGGCACGGAGCCGTGGCTGCAGCTTCCAAGTGCAGCTAGAGGGGTTCAGGAGCTTCAGCCAAGCCCCAGAAATGAGCCAGACCCGATTTTCAACTCGGAGAAAACAAGTGAGCACAGACAATTCCCGACCATCACGGACCAAAGGGTGACAGATGAAGCAGCAGCGGCTGTCGGTGCCCTGGCAGCGACCCGCGTCACCCACGCCGCGGTGGCACCGGGGACGCGGGGCTGGCAGGGGCTGCTGGCTCGCTCCGCTCCCTCCTCGGCCAGGCCGAGGCTCCTCTGCGCTCCCACCTGCGCAGGGTCCATCTTCCCACTCCTGGCACCAGGGCCTGTCCCAAGGGGAGGCTGCGGGACCGGCACCGTTCCTGTGGAAGGCTCGTGGTGGCTCTGGTGAGTCCCATCTGCTGCTCGGCTGCACAACAGCAAGGCTCAGGAAGGGAGCGGGATGAAGGATGGGTTTGGGCTCATTTCTGGCTGTTGAAAGGAGCACAGGCATCACCATTCTGTGGCCTCATCACCGACAGCTCTGTGCCTTGTTCACCCCTGGGCACTCAGAATTGGCTCTGACATAACACAGCTGAACAGAGACCCGGCCCTGGGAGCCCGGGCTGCTTTAATTCCATAAATACTCCTCATTCGCAGTGTCCATCTCTGTACATACATGTGTACATGGACACACGTGCACGGACACACACACACACATTTAATGGACACACAGCCCCCAGTAAAACCCAGCTGAGACTCACTCCAGTCCTGCACAATTTTTGATATCACTGTGTCCACGTCTAGGACAACAAACAGCCTTAACTACAAATAAACCACATGACTTAAGTGCCTAAACCTGAGAGGAGACCACAACCAAGCACGTTCATTACATGACAAAGAAACCAAAAATATTTTGCAAAAGGTGCCATGACCATTGCAACAAGGTCCTTCAAGTCAAGAACACCCTCGACTGAGGGCTCTGCAACACCAGCTGCCCCCCTGTGAAATCCCTGCTTGAGCCTCGGGGGATTTGGACACAAGCTTTGGGATGTCTGTGTTTATATCTGGTTTCAGTCCATGATGTCGCAACAGCCAAGTAACATCTTCTCCCAGCTGCGAGCAGGAAAATCCATGGTAATGGTAGCAAAACATTCCTCATTCTCCCCATTCTTGCACAATTCTTCCCAGGATCCCTCTCTCCATCTCAGCATCCTCGTGCTTCCTCGCAGTGTGGGAACCTCAGAAACATTTTGGTGTGTTCAGGAGCAAGGACCAGACAGAACATATTTCACACAGGGGCCCTGAAGGCATCAGGCTTTGGGGAAAATCCAGCACAGAACTTCACTAATTTCCTCTTATTTGGGGTCTGCAAACCCAGGAGTTTTGTTTTCCTCTTTTTTCTTTCTCACTGAGGCCAGTGGCTTCCAGATTCCAGACACATTTGATCCATGTACAAAACACTTTGCAGCAACACTGGGATTTGTTTGCCATGTTACTGTCAGCTTTTAAGTGACAGCACCACAACTGAACAGACATGGAGAGAAGGCCAGGTTGAAATGGGCTTGGAGCAACCTGAGCTAGTGGAAGGTGTCCCTGCCCATGGCAGGGGGTGGGATAAGAGGAGCTTTAAGGTCCCTTCCCACCCAAACCACTCCATGATTCTATGAAAAGATGGATTCGTAGCTCACACTAAACTGGAATTCTGTAAGCATGGAAGGCACCTGGGGAGATGAGGAAAAGTCTGGGCCATGTGAAGTCCCAGCCTTGTGCCAGGGCAGCACTCGGCAGGGAAGCCTTTCTCCCAAGCACACCACGCACCACGGAGCAGCTCGGCACAGCGCCAAGGCCGGGCAAGCACCGGGCTCCGGCCGCACTCACAGCTCCGTGCAGGCAGCAGGGAAGGGCAGGGAAGCCGAGGGAAAGGAAGGAGTGGGTGCGTGGAAGGGCTTCCCAGCACATTTCTGGGCTCACTCAGAGCTGGCTCCCCTTGTCCTCCCAGCAGCAGAACTGTCACCACACTTTTTGTACCACTCCAAAAGCCACGGTGGCTCCCCGAGCCCTGACACACTGACACCAGCAGTGGATTTCCTGATTGTTTCAGCCCGAGCTGGAAGCTGAGCTCTGGCTGGAGCTGTGCTGCTGACGACAGCCCGTCACTGCTGAACGAGCTGTGTGACAGGAAAGCGCTTGCTGTGCTTCCGTGGGGCTCCGTGTGCCACAGCCAACACGGGAAACACACAGATCCTGATCTTCTCCAAGCAAACCGCACACCCTTCGCTGCCAGGCGTATGGGGAGAAGCACCTTGCCCGTTCCCTTCATCACTTCTGCTCCCCTTGTTCCAGAAGCCAAACTCCCTGCCCGGTTTTCCCGTTCGTGGTCCAGCCCGCGGTGGCTCCGCCGTGGCGGTGCCAGGAGGCTCAGGCCTGGCTCAGCTCTGTGCCAGGACCCCGGCCGGCCGCGCGTCACGGCCGAGGGGAAGGGGCCATCCTGGGCCAGGGGCCGGCAGGGAAGGTTTGGGCACGGCTCAACCCCACTGCTGGTTTGCAAACAATCAAAGCAAGGTGAATTCTCCACAAACCTGCAGCTTTCCATCTCCCAAATCACACAGCTTTTGAAGGAGTTCTACTGTATATAAAGACACAGGAATGTGTTTACCACAAAGGGTATGTACTTGTATGGGGGAAACTCCATTTCCTCTACAAAGCTCTTGCTGAAGGTGCCATTGGAGCAGGAGTGATGGGGAGCTGTAAGAACAGACCTGCCTTAACAGATTTTTCCTTAAGGACATGAGTCCTCAAAACACAAACCTAAGAGCCCCTCCTGATTTTGAGCCCAATCAAGTTACATGAGTTGTCAGTTTACTCTGGTAAAACAATTCGTTATACCGCTGCTGCTTCAACACTGGCCAAAAACTGAGAATACCCAAAGAGGCTGTGGATTCTCCATCCCTGGAAGTGTTCAAGGCCAGGTTGGACAGGACTTGGATTAACCTGGTCTAGTGGAAGGTGTCCCTGCCCAAGGCAGGGGGTGGGACGAGACGAGCTTTAAAGTCCCTTCCCAACCAAACTATTCCATGACTCCGTAGTTCTAGGAATACCTGGAGCAGCTGACCAGACAGGTGCTGTGGTGGGACACGTGTGGCCCTGCGGATGTCCCCAGCACAGCCCCACCACAGCTCACCCAGGAGCCCCAGCATCTTCCAAAAGGCAAAGCTCAGACAACACACAAGGGTGGCAAATTGGGGGAAAAAAACCCAACAGATTCTCTGCCGCCTCCTTGCCTTCCCTAAAAAGCAAGGTCTGTCTCCCAGCTGCCTGCTGGATCTGCCTGCCTCCCCCAGGCTGAGGAGCCCGGTGTGAACACGTGGCACTGGGTAGCAGAACTCGGAGAAGGGAGGGATCAAAGCCAGGCTTTGTGACCCTGCAGTGGGGGGAAACGAGCTGGGAGCGACAGGCAACTTCTACCCCAAGAGTAACCCAAAGCCAGGCTGCAGCCACTCCAAAATAACATGTCAAGGGACACATGGAGCCAAGCCTTGGAGCAAGATCATGAGGATACAGGTAGGAAGGGAACAACTGTCCCGTCTCCCTGTGATGTGAGGACTGAACCTTCTCACGAACCGGAGTGGAACCCTGGCAGAACTCGGCTCAGAACACACAGCCATGCTGAGCTCCCCCTGCGCCAGAGGGTGCTGGGTGCCCATGGAGGGCTCAGCCTCTGGGGCCTCGGGAGCAGGACAGGAGTGTCAGCCTTTGGCAGAGTTTTGTGCTCCTGGCTCGGTCCTTTACCTGCGTGGTGAATTAGGGCACAGAAAATGACTCAACCACATCTTGTCCCAAACTGATGTTTCCCCCTGGCCGAGCACGCGGTGAGGGAGACGGGAATGTCGGAGCTGCAGTTCCCAACCACTGCACAGTGAAGCCCAGCCACCTCTCCAGAGAATCCCACAGAATGGGCAGCCTCACCAGCCACCTCCTGAGTGAAACCTGCCCAGAAGAGCCCAGCCAGCTCCGAGGAGCAGGGCCTGGTGCTCCCAGAAAACACTGAGGGTTCACATACCACACACCTGGGCTGGGGGATACAGGACTCAGGACTTAAAGACAAGCGACAACACGACATCTGAATTCACCAGGCTCCAGGGTGATCCCACCACGAGCTCCACAATCAGCAGGAGCAACACTGGAATTTCCTCCTTGGGCTGCTGACCTACTAAACTGGTTGGAATCGGCAGCGTCAAACACTCCACGTCGGAAAGGGGTTTTACTGGCTGGAAAGGGGTTTTACAGCCTGGAAGGGCTTTTACTGCCCGCACGCTCCGTGCTGGCTCCGCAGGGAGCTTTTCTCCTGGCTGGGTACGCCCCAGCTCCCTCCGAGCTCTGTTTGCCCACGCCAGCAGCCGGCTGCCCCGGCTGTGCAAACACCGGCCCCGGGAGCCGCCGGCACCGCCGCAGTATCGTGGCAACGTGGCCGAAGCCGGCTTTGCAAACTCACCAAGTGTGCAAATTAATTTCATTATCCGCTCTTGCACATCATGAGGAGGGAAAACAAATAACCTGGCCGAAAGTACATTCTAGTAATTATTAACACGGCGTCAGCGGAGCCCGGGGGAGCGGGAGGAGGACGGGCCGGGAGGAGAGCCTGGCACTGCCTGGCCGCCGGAGCGCTCGGCACGTCGGGACTCCGTAAATACAAAATCCAGCCTCATGCTGCCTTTGTTCCCTGCTCAGCCCAAGGATTCTCCGTGCGCTTGGCTGCACCTACACGTCCTCCCAGCAGTAAAACTGACCATCCCAGTATTTCACCAGCAAAGCTCTTGGCTTCCATTTGCTTTTGCTTTCACGGAATCACTGAGATCAGGAAAGAACTCCAAGACCAACGAGTCCAACCCGTGACCAATCCCCACTGAGTGCCACGTCCAGGCGTCCCTTGGACACCTCCAGGGGTGGGGACTCCACAGCTCCCTGCCAATGACTGACAATCTTTTCCATGAAGAAATTCTTCCCAATGTCCAGCTAAGCCTCCCCTGGTACAATGTCCCTCTTCCCCCACAAACCCTCTGGAGCACCCAGAGCTGTCAGGGCTGCACACAAACCTTCTCTGGCGATGACTAAAGCCCAGGTGTGCACTGAGTGTTCTGATTCCTATTTCATTTTACAATAAAAGCCTCCTTCAGCTTAGCAACGATGTTGCTCTGTCCCAGAAATCCCCCTCCCCTCCAAAAATGAGAGCAAACCCTGAGATTTAATACCCTGTAGCACATGATAATTTAATCCAGTGCTGTATGCCTGGATTACATGACCCCTTCCCCGTCCTGACAGGCACAAACCCCATGCCATAGCAAAATATGTTTATGGAGCTGGAATTTTTCCTTATGGATTCACACAATAACCTTAACTCTTAGGAATCCAAGCTGTTCCCATGTGCCCCATGATGAAGTGACTGCAGGTGACAATGAAGCCACGGGTTTGACCCCACCACAAAGCACTCCTGAACGCTGCACCTCTGCCAGGAATCGAGGAGATCCCTCCCTGCCCACTCTGGCTGCCTCCTGCAGGGCACTTGGAAAACACCTTCTGAGGCTCCCAGTTTGAGGAGATTTAATTTAATCACGGAAAACCGAGAGGTTCTCAGTTTGGAGGAGGGCAGAGCACTCTGAACCCACCAAAGCCAAGTTGGACAAGGCTTGGAGCAGGGTGTCCCTGCCCATGGCAGGGGTGGAACGGGATGAGCTGCAAGATCCCTTCCCACCCAAACCACTCCATGATTCCGTGATTCTACAGCAGGGCTGTGGCAGAGCTCCAGCAAATCTTCAGGCATTATTAGTAAGCCATTAAGAGACACTGTCAAGACAGATAGGCTTTGAGATTGCTTTCCAAGGCAGTTGTCAGGGATTTCAGGATGCACCAGGTGCTGCAGCAGCAGCTCAATTTTCCCTGTAAGCAGTCTGTCATGTGAGCACTGCTTTAAAAGGGACCTCACAGCAAGAACCCGAGATTCTTCCAAGGTGCAGCCACATCCTAAACCCGGCCTGGCAGCGCACTGGGGCGATGGGAGTTAGTCAGAGCCTGGTTTGGATGAGATTCCTGTACAAACCTGCTCCCACGGGAGCACTCAGCTCCCTGCAGGCACAGCCTGGCGATGGAGCATCCCGACCCAGGGGTGCTGATTCACCAAACGGGCTCCTCTGCCCCGTGTCCCAGTGTCAGAGGGGCACCAGGGCCTGTGGATCCATCTGTGCCCTCCTCCCTCCCTCCCTGTGCCTTGTTTTCAGCAGGGAAGATCCAGCTGCGTATCCACAACACTTAAAATGAACTCCCCAGTGGCTCCCAGAGCGTTTTATCCCCCGTGTTCTCGAGAATATCAATATAAACAGATCTGCACAGAAATTCTTTCATCTTCTTCTACTGGCCAAGGGCTCCTTGTGCTGCTCTGCAAGGCTCGGGAGCGTGGTGCCCTTCAAGGGCTTCCCCAGCCTTCCTCCTCCTCCTCTTTTCCTCCCACTCCACCAACAGATCACAAACCAAGCAGGGGCTCCTCAAGGAACCTACGTGCTCCATGCATATCAAATCCCAGAGTCACTGAGTTTGGAAAAGACCTCCAAGACCCCCACCTTACAACAACCTCCATGGGACCTTCGTGCTCCATTCCCACCCACTCCCCTCCCTCACTGCCCATCTGTGAAGGTGCAGGTCCCCACTGGCCAAATCCTAAGGTATTTTCACATTCCCCTCTATTTCCAAGCAGTTTCTGTATGACTCACACACTGTCACAACCTATTTTCCCTGAGTTAAGTCGAAGTGCAGGCATTTGAAGTCAAGTCATCCATTCATGTTGTATTTTCTCCTCCTCCCCTCTCTCCTCAGACCTCCCCAAGTAGATTTTCCAAGACTGCTCTGTACATCCCTATTCCACTGGACCTGCCCACGTGGTTTTACAGGAACAGCATTAACCAACACATTTAATCCAGCTTGCTTTTCGCTTTTTTGGGTTTTTCCCCTTTTTTTAGATCAGCAGTACAGTTTTCCATAGTCTAAGTGGAATCAAAGACCATCCACAACACCATTTCCACTCTTCTTTAAAGACACACTCAACATTTCTCAGAGAGCAGAGGCAAGACTGTCACATCACGAGAGGGGCAATTTTCTGCCTTTCTAGTGTTAAAAAAGCACCTGTCTCTAGCTCTGGGCCATATCACACTGTCCATAAGTGTGTGTGTGAGCAGAGAACACTGCAGGTCCAGAGCTGGAAGCAGCTCTCCGATCCCTCATTACTCTGGATGGACAGAAATTGCTGGATCAGGACACTTCCACCCGCTGGTTTCCTCTCCCATCCTTGTTTTTCTGCATCTTCACATCCTTTTGCATCTTTAACACGTGACCAGCCTTAAGAAGCTGAGTTCTGTCCTCATTTTAGTGCGAGCTCACCACGCTGCTGCTGCCATCAGCCCAAGGGTGTGAGTCACAACCCAGCCTGCACATGAAGAGATTTATTTAAAATTCCAGGGAAAATGTTAACGCCTCGGTGCTGTACGGGGAAAGTCTATCCCACCCCATCCCACCCACTGCGCTGCACCAGCCCCATCACCTGGGGTGGGTGTGCTGAGACATCAGAGAGCGAGGCCAGAGCTGGAAACATCTCCAGCAGCTGCCCCAGCACACGGGGGCTTCGCTGTTCCCATTCAATCCAATTTTCTATGCAAAAGGGAACAACTGCATAAAGTCCAAGGAAAACTCCACATACAATTATCCCCAATGTGCCCTGAGGCAGCTCCTCCCCAGGCAGTCATGGCAGGCTCAGGTTTAAAGGACATCTGAGTGTAGTCCCCGTGTAGGAATTATACCTGCCAGTGGTCTATAAATAATTGTATTATTTACTCATTTTAGCAAATCCTAAAATGGCCTCTCAATACATAAAGGGGCCCATAAGAAACATGGGAACAAACCTTCCAGGATGGCCTGGTGCTAGAGAACGAAGGGTGAAGGTTTTAAACTAAAACAGGAGAAATTCAAATCAGATATAAGGAAGAAATTCTTCCCTGTGAGGGTGGGGAGGCCCTGGCACAGGGTACCCAGAGAAGCTATGACTGCTCCTGGATCCCTGGAAGTGTCCAAGGCCAGGTTGGACAAGGCTTGGAGCAACTTGGGATAGTGGAAGGTCTCCCTGCCCATGACAGGGGGTGGAATGAGATGGACTTTAAGGTCCTTCCAACCCAAACCATTCCATGATCCTGTGACATGATTCCATACTGACACTCCCAAGAGTGACAGCTCAGCGTGGTGGGACTCGAGGGCCAGGTCTCCAGCTCCCACTTCCCGGCTAATCCAGCACTTGTCAGAGGTCCAGCAGCCCATCCCACAACACAGCACGAGTGACAAACTCCTTAAGGCCCTGCATCAGCCATGACTGGCTCAAATGCCACCGGCCAACAGAGCCACCCAGTGACACCGCACCACCAGGAGCCATCAGAGACGCTTCCCCGGAGCCTCCTGTTCCTGCCACGGGACCTGCTGCATTCCAGACCATTCCCAAGGCCAAGCCAGGCAGCAGAGCAGCCTCCTGCAGCTCCTGGCACATCGGATCACACGGTTTGGCTATTGCAGGTCTGCATCCCTGGCGGCCGCCTCCCGGTGCCCATGGGGACGGTCACGATTCATGCCGGTCCCTCTAAGCCCTTTCACCTCAGAGCCTCGTGACTGGGATTGAGCCAAGAGATTAAAAACAGCTTGTGAAACACAAAGTGTGATTGTTTCCTCTGGGTATGACCAGCAGGGTATGGACAGACTGGGGTATGGACGAACCACGCAGCTGCCGATCCAGGGGGTTTCCTGTAAAACGCAGAATGCTCCAGGTGCCACAGCGTGCCAGGACACACCGGAGCTGTGCAGGACAGGCAGTGCTTCCCTGCCACACTGAGCCTGCGCACACAGCACATCCCACAGTACTGGGATACACTGGAAATTTTGGCACTGGAGTTACACCAAAACTCAGCTTGTTTGGTCCTCTGCTAAGGATGAACAACAGCAAAGTAAACCACAGAATCCTGGAATGCTCTGGGTTGAAGGGACATTAATCCCATTCCACCCCTGCCGTGGGTAGGGACACCTTCCACTAGCCCAGGTTGCTCCAAGCCCGGTCCAACTTGGCCCTTGGGATCCTTCCAGGGATCCAGGGGCAGCCACAGCTTCTCTGGACAACTTGTGGCAGCCCCCCAACACCCCACGACACCCTCGTCCCATGGGAGCACCTTTTGCTGACCCCCTCCAGCCGGTCCCTCGGCCCCACAGATGAAGGATGTGAGGACCAAGCACTATTTGTAGCAGGTTTTATTTCCAAAAAGGCCGGTCCAAACCAGCTCTGGCCGCTCTCTCCCACCACGATTCCTGCAGATGCTCTGCTCTTGCTGAGATGTGAACTGGGGACTTTTTTTTCCCTTTCTTTCTAAAAAGTGCCTGAGGAACACGTTTAGTCCAGTGCAGGAACGTGCAGCCGGGAAGGACCAGCTCAGCACTTTGGGACACCCAGCAAAGGCATCGATTAGGACCGGCTTTGCACACTAATTGCCACCAGAACTGCCCCTCCCCTCCCCTTGTGCCGGGCCCTGAATGGGGGCATTGTCTCAGGGCAGAGCAGCTCTCCAGCCCCAGCCCCTGCACATGGGACCCTGGTGCTTCGCTGTAACAACAAAATCCCAGCAGAAGTCCATTAGCATCCAAAGGGAGGAGCCTGAATGGATCACAAGGATTCTTTGGAAAGTAAGGGTGAAACGAATGCAGTAAAAACGCCACTCTTAAGTGATGCTCATTGTCCAAATTAAACCATCAGCAGCAAAGACCTTGACTCTCTAACGCAGTCAGTGCAGCACATGCTGCCGAGCCCGGGAAAGAGGCTGGTAGGAATTTTAAGCCCTGGACTTGTCCCAAGTATGGATTACTCCATTTCTTTGCGAGCACTTGATCACACGGAGCTATATTTGGATTCCCAGAACGAAAGCTCCAATCTCCAGGAGGGTGTGCGTGGCTGCACCCCCTGCCACATGCAGGTCCCCACGTCACCCACCCTGGGACAGGCTCTGTGGGAGCTGTTCAATGTCCCAACGAGCCAGGAGCAGGTTCGAGGGGATGGCAGGAGAGAGCCCAGCACTCTCCACAGAAGCTGGGCTGAAAGGAGGACAGAAGAATATTCCAGAAATAGTGAAACTGCTGCAGCTTTTCCCTCTTTGTGCAGATGTTGGGAATACAACTGGTAACGGGTAAGGGCAGAGCTTTCTGTTCTGGTCCTCCACACTGGGAGAGAATCCAGAGACTTCTCCATGAGAGCAGAACATGCAAAGCCACTCACCAGTGCCAGTCTGGAGTTGGTTTGCTGGGTTATTTATTTAATGTACAATTCCTGCTTGCAGCCAGATGATCTTTAAGGTCCCTTCCAACCCAAACCATCCTGTAATTCTATGATAAAGCCTCAGGTATTTGTTGCTTCTTTAGCTTTCCTATGGCCACCACAGATCCCAGCCTCCAGGAGGGTCCAGGGAGTGAACTCCCCCAGGCAGAGCAGCAAGGAGCTGACCCTGGATGCCCTCAGTGGGTCCTGTGCCCTGCAGCAGCTGAACCAAGCCAAAGGGACAGGACAGAGCTCCCTGGCACCCTGGAGCCAGGACAGCAGACCCAAACTCCCCCAAACATCACATTTTTAAATGCCATTCTTGCAAAAGGAGAGCCTGGCAAAAGAATTCCACTTGAAATGCACCTGGGAATCCACTCAGTGAGACCACAACTGTTCCCAGCTGATCCACCCAAATTAAACCACTTATTGGAAAAAAAAAATCCATGCCAGAAACCCCAGGAAGGGCACGTTCAGCAACACTGGGCTGTGCATGGAGCACCTTGGGCAGGCCAGGAGGGATGGTCCCAGGCTGTCAGGGACCCACAGGAGCCCCAGACCCAGCTGGGGAGGTTTCACCACCAAGGATGTGCTTCCCATGGCATATCCCATCCCCTCAGCCAAACTTCTCCTTTCACAGGGGACAGGAGCTGTAAACCAGGTTTTACTTCTGCAGACAAACACCTCATGGAATCCTGGAATGGTTTGGGTGAGAAGGGACCTTCAACACTCTATCCCCCCCCTGCCATGGGCAGGGACACCTTCCATAGCCCAGGATGCTCCAAGCCCTGTCCAACCTGGCTTTGGACACTGCCAGGGATCCAGGGCCAGCCCCAGCTTCTCTGGGCACCCTGTGCCAGGGCCTGCCCACCCTCCCAGGGAACAATTCCTTCCCAATATCCCATCTAACCCTGCCCTCGGTCAGTGGGAAGCCATTCCCCCTTGTCCTGTCCCTCCAGGCCCTTGTCCAAAGTCCCTCTCCCTCTTCCTCTTTTACAACCCCCCTTAAAGGCTCCCATCCCACTGATAAGGTCCAGTGCCTGCTCCCAGAGAGATCCCTGATGCCAAAGCACCTTCCCAGCCCTGCTCCTTGCAAACCCTGTGCTGCTGCTCACCCCCAGCTGTTGGCTGTGTGTGGCTATTTTTGCACAGCCTACAGAACAAAAATATAGGGAGCTATGTTAGGTGAAGGCTTGCACTGTTCACGGTGTGATGACAGCCAAACTAGGTCAAGCCTTCGCCAGATTCCTTTAAAAAAGGAAAGGAAAAAATAATCAGTGGGAGAGCAGCAAACTCCCAGGGAAAAAAAATGCTTGTGAACATCTACAATTCATACTGTGCGCTAGATGACTGGGGCAAAAATACATATATATAAATACATACACATTTATCTACATCTTACCAGAGTTTAAATGGTAGATTTTTAATTTTTGAATTTTTTTAAGGACATTAACGTGCCTTGAACTGCAAAAAAAAGATATTCCACATGAATTTAATGTACTGCCTTAAACCAAAATAGAGTTTTCACCTACAAAATGTAACCTGGTGACCCGTTTTTGGTGTAGGCTGTGGTGGCTTCTCCACCATGAATAAAGGCATTCTCCTGCTGCTCTGGGAGCAGGAGCTGGGCAGGTAAGAGGATCCCAGTCCTGGTGAAAAAGGCAACTTGATCATTGTCTACAAGGGGAGAGGAAGGTAAATGACTTTAATTTCTGTTCCAGAGGACGGACTCCAACTAGAGATTGGGTCTTGCTGGGTCTGAGAGAGCTGGGGGTGTCCAGCCTGGAGAAAAGAAGGAGCTGGGGAGACCTCAGAGCCCCTTCCAGTGCCTGAAGGGGCTCCAGGAGAGCTGGAGAGGGACTTTGGACAAGGGATAGAGGGACAGGACACAGGGAATGGCTTCCCACTGCCAGAGGGCAGGGATAGATGGGATATTGGGAAGGAATTCTACCCTGGGAGGGTAGTGACAGTTGGATGGGGCTTGGAACAACCTGGGATAGTGGAGGGTGTCCCTGCCCGTGGGACAGACAGTAGACATCTGGCCTGGCTCTGGATTGTCACCTCCTGGCAGAGGAAACCCTGAACTCACAACCCTGCACAGCCTCATGGAAATGAGGAACTGGGTGATTTTAAAACACCTTCCCTGTGAAAAACGTTCCCAGGCTTAGTTAAACGTGCCAGATAAAGCCTCTGTTCCTGTAAAACCTGATGCACGATTATCAGTCAAGGCCAACGTATTTACCCTAAAATTGGGTAATATTGTTTTATGGTTCTTAATAGTTGAAGCCGACAAAGCTCTGAACAGACGCTGCCGAGCAGTTTCTCAGCCTTTCATCAGCGCTGCGTAGGCGTTGAATTCTGGAGCTAATCACCTTAGCAACGGCTCTAAACATATGTGCAGTGACATCAGCTGATTTCTGAAAGCTGTAAATAGAGGATAATAGCATGAAAAAATTCTGGATCCAAGCCAAGACCTAAAAAACATACTATTAAAACACCGCCTGTAATTCAATGTATGCAAACTTGTTTGCATCCCCGCTCCCCAAAACCTGGGTAATTACACACCTACCAGCACAACTGGTGATTGTCCCACTGCAGGCTGCTCTCGGTTTCAGGAATTTCCCAGAAAACGAGGATTTGATAGAAATCCTTCTTTAAATTTAATTTTACAGAGCCTGGAGAAGAAGCTGCAACATGAGGCTGAAGGGACCAGCTCCAGCCTCCAGCCCTGGGTTTTAAAGTCAATGAGTAACAGCTTCAACTTAAGAGAATTATTTGTAAATAAGAAAATCAACAATGTGCTCGTGGGCTTCACCAGTGAGTCACGCAGGAATGGGAACCATGGCAAACTCTGCTCCAAGGACGTGCTGCCAGGCCTGTGCCCTCGGAAAAGAGGAGCCGGAGCGGGAGCGGGCGCGAGGAACCCGCTCCTGGCCGGCCGTGCGTCGAGCAGGCGGCCTGAAAAGGGGCACATTCTGAATTACCTCATGTTTGGTACCTCATTAAGACCCTAAACTGTCCGTTCAGGGAGTCCCTCAATCAGCCATCAGCGTAAGACACGAGGACAATATCGTTTTTGTTCCCCTCGCCTCGTTGTGACCCATATTCCCGAGGCCTGTTGTGCGGGACGTGACCCGGCCGCCTAAAGAAACCTTTGCAGAGCCTCCATGGTGAGCTGGCAGCGGGGAGGGAGCGAGGGGAGACGGAGAAACGGCCTTAATAGGATTTTCAAATGTCAAAAAATATCTTTAGCGGGCCCATTTAGGCAGAGCCTCAGCACTCGCTGAACTTGAAAGCGGAATTTGCTGTGCAGAGAACACCGCCCGCATGCTAAGCGAACCCCGGGAACGCTGCGGGAGAGGCCCGAACCACCCGGCTCCCTCCCCTCTCCTCGGGAAAAGCGAGGGAAGGAGGAGGGCACGGTGCCTTCTGCTCAGGGCAGGGAGGTGCTGGGGCTCGCTGTGAGCACCCACCACACACAGGCACGGGGAACCTGCAGGGCCACGCGGGCAGAGCGTCGGGGCAGCTCCCGGATCCCGGCCCTGGTCACTGGCAAAGGGACCGGCAAATCCAGCTCGTCTCATTTTGCTGGAGAGTGCCCACAGAAGGGAACGGAGCTGGGAAGGGGCTGGAGCCCCAGGAGAGGCTGAGGGAGCTGGGAAAGGGGCTCAGCCTGGAGAAAAGGAGGCTCAGGGGGGACCTTGTGGTTGTGTACAACTCCCTGGCAGGAGGGGGCAGCCGGGGGGGATCAGGCTCTGCTCCCAGGGAACAGGGACAGGACAAGAGGAAACAACCTCAAGCTATGCCAGGGAATGTTCAGGTTGGACATCAGGAGGAATTTTGTCACAGAAAGGGTGGTCAGGCATTGGAATGGGCTGCCCAGAGAGGTGGTGGAGTCCCCATCCCTGGAGGAATGACTGGAGGTGGCACTCAGTGCTCTGGGCTGGTGACAAGGTGGGGGTCAGTCATACTCGATGACCTTGGGGGTCTTTTGCAATCTCAATGATTTTGTGATTCTGTGAAGCACCTTGCATTAAAAATAAAAATAATAAGGCAGAGAAAGGGGAAATGCAGACTTGACAACTGCACTAGGAGGAGGATCCTGCACGGAGCCAGAAGCAAGAATCCCCCCTCCTTTTCCCAAGTAGGGTCGGGGCTTTTTCTCTGTCAATTAGAGCCGCAAGGAAATCCAGCGCATTGAGATCAGCAGTGTTAATCGTTATTGCATCTGAACTTAATTAGCATTATTTTTTAACTGCAGGTAATTTACAGTGCCTCACCTAAACATGGAAATCAGGCAGTGCCTTCTGCTCGCTAGAAAACCACCGCCAAGGATAATCCTGCTATTTGCTTTATGCCTTTTAATGTCTGTAATCCACGGTTCCCCATTCCGGGAGACTGCCATGGTTACTCCTGCTCCCTCCATCAAAGGCTCCTGCCTGCGTCTTCTGCCGAGCTGCTAAGAATAGCACAGGCCCTTTCCCAAGCTGGGGAAGGTGAGCTGCAGGGAAGGATGGAGTTCCTGGGAGGCACAGGGGAAGAAGGGGATGGGGCCGGCAGGACTGACCAGGGTGGGAAGCAGCTGATGGATGTCCCACGCATGGAGGTGCAGCAGCATCTGCTCTCTGCTGTCCTGCTGGCAGAAGGGGCTGAGGCTACCAGCGTGTCCTCAGCCCCCTGGGATGAGAGGACAGGGTTAGATGGGACACTGGGAAGAAATTCCTCCCTGTGAGGGTGGTGAGGCCCTGGCACAGGGTGCCCAGAGAAGCTGTGGCTGCCCCTGGATCCCTGGCAGTGCCCAAGGCCAGGCTGGACGGGGCTTGGAGCAGCCTGGGATAGTGGAAGGTGTCCCTGCCCATGGCAGGGGGTGGCACTGGATGAGATTTAAGGTCCCTTCCCACCCAAACCAGTCTGGGATTCCATGATCAATCTTTGGCATCTTTATCACCTATTCCTCTAATCTGGAAGCCCTTCTCCATAGCTCATATCAGTTTGTGCACCTCTGAGCCTTCAGTATCAAATCTTCAGAGAGACTCTAAAATTCCAGATGTGTATTTCAGTCTGAGGAACACCATTCCCCAGGACAAGTCACCTGCCACCATCACCTGTGAAAGGACCAATTACAGCAGTCACACTGTTAACAGCACCGTGCACGGGCTGCGCTGGTTTCCTGGAAAAGAATCACTTCTCCCATCAACCAGCTCTCCAAAGCTGGCTAAAATCTTGCAGTGCTTTGAATGTGTTTGCTAAGCTGTACACCTGGGAGAGGTGGAGGAGACGCTGCTGATCCGGGGAGGATATGGCAGAGTTCCTGGGATGGGAAGAAGCAAGCTCTGCACTGCTGGTGCTGGGATTTGTGTCCTCCCAGCACCAAAGGCTGGCAGGGACCGGCTGGAGACGCAGGCAGGTGGATCACCCAGAGCTCAACCACCAGCAAGGAACAGTTTCAACATTTCACACATTATGCCCAATAAAAGCTTTCCTGTATCCAGAGTATTTACAGACCGACGTCAGCAACACCCAGACCTGTGCAGGCTGTTCTTGCCGTGCAGCTGGAGGGAACAAGCACCACCACAGCAGCTGAACACCACGGGATCCTCTCGGGAGCCTGTGCAGGGCTGAGATGCTGCTGCAGCTCAGCACCCCTGGAAAACACCTTCCCTTCCTACTGCCTGTCCTGCCTCCCGTGAGGTCCCACACCATGGCAGCAGTAGGACAAGGGACGGGCTCAAGAACAGCACACAGAGGGTGGGGCCACCACCCTCATGGGCCATGGCCTCGGACCAGGAGCCCAGGACCTCTTGGGAAACACAAACCAGCCCTGCAGCGTGACCCCAATTCGGTGACACACACCTGGGCTCCTCTGGAAAGAGCTTCACACCAGGGTAAAACTGATGTTCAAGGGTAGCAAAGAAACTCCAGAAAACTGTAGGGAAAGCACATCCGCTTTTCCAGACCCACTCCTTTAAAAGCAGATGCCCCACCACCTATGGAAACTGGAGCACATGTGCCCAGAGATAAACAACATCACGGGACAGGTAAGCTGGTTACTCATGATTTATCACACCATCTCCCTCTCTAATTGCAGAGCTAAGCAGGCACTCATCTAATCCACCGTAAGCAGCTTACGCTTCCTTAGGCAGCTCTGCGCCATCGCTCACTTCCTGGTTTGGAAATCATCATTCCCTAAGTCCCCTTCTCTGCAAGGTGAGAAACCACCCTTTTCAGTCACCCTGCACAGATTTTGAGACTTGCAGGATGCACTCACAGGACACATAATTCCTGGAAGTCCCAAACATCTTTCCAGGGCAGTGGTGGAGTCACCATCCTTGGAGAGATTTAAGAGCCATGTGGATGTGGCACTTGGGGACATGGGTTAATGGTGGCCTTGGCAGTGCTGGGGGAATAGGTGCTCTCAATGGTCTAAAGGTCTTTCCCAACCTAAAGGATTCTGTGACTCAACTTCATATTCAGTGCTGAGCAAAGCATCTTTCACCTTTGTGTCCTGCTGCTCTGGTCACGCACTGCAGGTCCTTGCTCTCGGTTTTCCCAGAATTTCACTCATGTTTTCCATACAAACAGCTGACTGCTCTCCAGTTTGATTCGCTATTTATTCTCTGCTAATTTATCAGGAACAGGGCACCACAACCTGCCCAATTCCTAATGCTTGTGGATTCTAGTCCAGTACTCACAGGGTTTATTTAATGGTATTTTCAAAATCCTTGGAGCCCCACACAAATGAGCATAAAAAGCTGCAAAGGTCCACCAAAAAAGTGTCCCCCTGTGGTCAGAGCCACTGTTCCCACAGGCTGGAAAGGCCAGGTTGGATGGGGATTGGAGCAACCTGGGACAGTGGAAGGTGTCCCTGCCCATAGCAGGGGGTGGCACTGGATGAGCTTTAAGGTCCCTTCCAACCCAAACCATTCCCTGACTCTATGATTAGCCAAAGCACATTTTAGCTTTGCTCCACATATCCGTGGGTAAGCAGGAGGTTACAGAAAGACTCAAGGGAAAGATCTCAGGCTTTGGGTTACATCAGGCTGTTTTCACTGCTGGGAAGCGGAAGCCGAGCCGGCGCGCGCCACTCGCACGCCTTCGCTCACGGACACGGCCCCGGCCAAGGGAGATTTTCTGACTTGCAACACCGGAGGACTTTACCCCCGAAACTACCCGTGAACTTTGGCCAGTGACCCCAAGTCAAGCTTCAAAGTCATTCCAGATAACGAGCCACATCCAACACCACCAACAGCTGCCTTTGATCCCCATAACCCATCGTCGAGCAGGGGCGAATCCTCGGGGCCGAACTCCTCCGGCGAGGAGTTCTCTTCAGCTTGATACAAAATTTATTTTACCATCTGTAAAATTCATTTGTGTAGTTGCACACCCTGGTAGGCTTGAATGGGGCGAAGGAGTGTTTCAACTCCCAGTGCAATTTATTATTTAAAAGCAGAGAAATGACATTGCCGGTCGGAGAGCCCGGGTGATGTAATGGGGAGCGCAGTTCCGCTCGCCGCCGGAGCCGCGCGGTACATTAGCGTGCTGGCCAGGGTGGCTGCTCCTATCAATTATTTATAGTCTCCTGGCGTGCAGCCTGGAGAGGGTCACAGCGCTGAAAGCCAACTTTATCTGCATTGTTCCCAGCTCCTGCCCAGCTGTCACTCTGCTCCCTAATTTAATACACCCAGCGCAGCGTAAAAGGATGCAGAGCTGCTGCCTGGAATAGGAATAGGAACAGGGAGGTGGGGTCTACAGCGAGCTGGTGGGGCCTCAGTCATCTTTGTTAAGGTGCTGACTTGGCTGTTTTAAACCTGCCTTTGAGATTCTCTTGGTCACTGGACTGAGATACGGAGTGATCCAGGGCAGGGGTGTTTGGGGGTGAGAGGTGGGACGGCGGCGGAGCCATGGGATCTCCATCTCCATTTCCGTGCCACACGAAGGGCAGGCTGCACTGCTTGGCTTCCTACATATCCCAGCAAGAGCTACTCAGTAACAGATGCAAATAAGAGGGGGGGAGGAGAAAGGGCACTTCAGCTCTCCAGAAAAAAAATTTAATATATATCTGTATGTTTAAAAAGGAAAATCTCTCCTATGTTGTTGTTTCAGCTACAATTTAAAGTGCACAGACAAGGTCTCAAATGAGATGAGCTTTAAGGTCCCTTCCAATCCAAGCCATTTTGTGATCCACCTGTATCTCAACACCAAGGAAGGGGCAGCGTCCCATTGTACTGGGCCACCATGCAGGAAAACGGCTCTCCAAGGCTTTGTCCCTACAACTTAACAACACACCTCCTCCTCTGTTTGCCCAAAATTAAACCTACTGCAACAACTCTTCAGACTCTGGAAATACGTCACTCATTTGGCCCGGTATCAACATCACAGCAATTAAATTTCAACTGTAGCTGCTTAAGCCAGGTTGGACAGGGCCTGGAGCACCCTGGGCTAGTGGAAGGTGTCCCTGCCTATGGCAGGGGGTGGAACAGGTGAGCTTTAAGGTCCCTTCCAACCCAAACCAGTCTGGGATTCTGTGACTCAGGGTCTCTGTCAGTGCAAGAGATGTTTCCCCTGGACATCTCTCTGGCAGAAATCTGGTAAAAGAAGATGAGTTGCTGCTTTGGCAGCTCCTGTGCTTGGTCCTGCCCCACTGATCAACAGGATCCACACAGCCCAAATATTTGTCTCGTGCCATAAACTAAAGTCAACTCCAGCTTAAATAATAAGGCATTTTTTCAAGTCTTGTGAAGCCAGGAAAATAACCTGAATCTTCCTGCAATTAGGATCAACTGCCTTAGTGCAAGGCAGAAGTGCCCAGGTTTGGTTTAAGCCACACAAAACACATTCTGATGACGGTGCCTGGAAACCACACACACAGATTTCACCAAAAACACAACACCTGCACAACAAGGAAGTTGTGGAAAAAGAAAACGCAGGCCCAGAGGAAGCAGGTTTGTTCTTCTGTGGCACAAACAGGGGTTTGGGGGAGGCTCCTGCTGAGGCACCGTCCAGCACAGCTCCCAGTGCTCCAGGAGGTGAGCAAGGAGGAATGTCCCCAGGTTTGGGACAGACCCCCAGCAGCCACAGAGGCCCAGGTGAAGCAAAGGCAACAGCCAAAGCTTTTCATATCAGTGTGATTCAAGCAAAGACAAAACAGAATTACAATTAGCCTTGAAAACCAGCAGTGAGCCTTTCCTTCAACCTTTCTGTGCTGTGCAAATCAGGAAGATTCTGCCCAAAACTCCAAAAAGGGGGAACTGGGACAGCCATGGGAGGAACAGGCTGGTTCCCATCCCAGAGCCAGTCACAACACCGGGCCGTGTCGCTGAGTCAAGCCCGCAATGTGCAGACCACACGCGGCTGCCACCGCGCCGGCGTCTTCGGGGCCTTCACATCCTCCCTGAATCCAGGATTATTTCCATGGCAACTATCTGGAGAACTTATTAAGTAAAAAAAAAAAAAACCCAAGAACAGTTTGAACACACAGACCCTACGTTCGTAACGTACCAACTGACTAAATTAGCAGCGCTAAGATTTTTAGTAATCAAAATAGATCATGTTCCAGCAACTCAATCTTCTCTGTGCCACTGCTAAAGAGAAAAATCTGATAGTAATACCAACGGGGGGAAGGAGGAGGAGGAATTACAGGTTTTCCAAGACCACAGCCCTATATCAAGCCAAGTCTCACCCCATTCAAGACATTATTTCAGCATCTGGCAGTTCAAATGCTGTTAAATAAGGCTGAGTTTCCATGAGATGATAAACTTGGTTGCAAGGCACCTACTAGAGAATCAAAAAGATGACTATCATGACACAAAGTACTACAAAAATTCATTGAATAGCCTCAAATCTGCACCAAAAAAAGCACCATTTATAACTCTCTCTCACATTTAGCTTGAAAGGTTCACAAGTTTGGAGAATTCGCTTTGAGAAGGGACAAGCCACTTATTACAGCTGAGTAGAAACAAATTAAAAATCAGCAAGACCCATTAGTGCAACACTGAGGAGGAGCTGTCTTTCTCCAGATCAGCACCGCTCCCAAAGTTGCAGGAATTTTGTGGCTCCCTCGGAGCCAGTGCAGGCTCAGCCCTGCAGTGACTACAGTTCCCAGGCACGGGGCTGAGGGAATTACCAAGCTTTTGGCAGCAGTCAGAACCAAACACTGCCCGAGAATTTCATAACAGCAATTCAGAGTGAGAAGTCAGAATCAACAGGAATGATTTTGAAAGTGCTTTAAAAAAATAAAAAGTGGTTAAATGAACTGTTGGCTCGGTCACTCAGTCCAGCCAGGGAGATTACAGGCATTATTGATTTACCTTAGAACAACCTGGGAACTCATTTCCAATGGTTTTTAATGGAACCTGGATTTTCTGTCCTAAGCTGCCTCGTGAGGTTGAGCCTCCTGCAAGGAAGTGCAACTCCAGAGCATTAAACTGGCAGCTGTCAGAGGTACAACAGCCCTGTTCCTCTACAGAGAGAGTGTGACAGGATGGGGGTTTTTCAGGCAACTCCAAAATCACAGCATCGCTCAGGCAGGAAAAGGAAAGACCTCCAAGATCGAGTTCAACCTGTGACCAATCCCCACCCTGTCACCCAGCCCAGAGCACTGAGTGCCACGTTCAAGTCAGTCCTTGGACACCTCCAGGGATGGGACTGCACCACCTCCCTGGGCAGCCCCTTCCAATGCCTGACAACCCTTTCATGAAGAAACAGATGGAAGATGGAAGCAGGGGAATCTTCACCCCCAAGAGCCAGGGGAGAGGATTTTGACCAGGACAACACACCATCAGCCATCAACCCTAAACCTCTGCTTCAGCAGCAAAAGCTCCTCCACTCGGGGGAATGTTTTCCCTCACCAGAACACACTACAGCAGGCTTGGCCTCTCGAAACCTTGGGCTGGTTTTAGCAGGTGAATGGAATATTATTCCTTTATGTACCTATAGCAAAAAGGAAAAGATTTTTCTCAACTCTTCCAGAAAAAGACTCCTGCAATACAAAACCAAGTAGGGAATACTGTAGCCTGAAAGCCTTCCAGAAAGGTGTGAGCAGAGAAAACAGCAGCTCGTAGCAGGAAGGAAATTGTAACATTAACCATGGCCTTTGAAGGCAGAGGCAGCTCCGCGTCACCGAGCACCGACAGTGAGCAAAACCAAAGAACAAAACACATCTGATCCCCGGCTACTCCCAAAATCCATCTGCAAACGCATCCTGCCCCGAGACAAATGCAGACCGAGGCGTGATGGAGAGATGGCAATTAACTGCCCCCGTTGCTGTTGTTGTTGTTATCTGCAGTGCCTCGCTGCAAACAAGCTGCCCTTAGCCCCAAGCCAGCCCTCGGCCGCTCGCAAAAATCACTGAGCATTACATCCTGCCCCTTCTCCTGCTTAATGTCTCACCCTGGAGCTTCAGGAGCTCCCAGCTCCGTCCTTCCCCCTTCCCCTCCCCTCCTCCTCCAGCTCCTTCCCTTCCAGCCAGCATTCCCCCTCCGTCCCTCCCCTGCTGGCTGTGGTGCCAGATGTCAGCCTGACCCCGGAGCTGCCGTTTCGGGTCAGTTATGGGGGTTATGGTGCGAGGGGAGCGGCGGTGCCCCCCTCGCCAGGCTGAGCCAGGACGGCCCCACTGTGCCACCGAGGGGGTCTGGGCACTGCTGGCAAATCGAGGTCCAGGGGTTTTTCCCTGCTAAAGAACCGCCGGCAGAAGTTTGGGAGCCTGTTCACGCACACTGCAACAGCAGCCTCGGGCACCGAGCGCCGGGTAAGGTGACCCCGGACTATGTTCAGCATCAGTCATGGGTAGAAGCGTCACTTACTGCACGAGGAGAACGGATGACCTGAATGACTCCTGCAAGAATAATTGCACGCTGAAGGCAAGGGCTGAAGTTTCTGGAGGAGGGATGCTGGGAATGCTGTGGCACTCCAAGGAGGACCATTCACAAGACACTGGGCTAACAAAGACGGCCATGGGGGAATTCAGTGTGTATTTAAAAGGAACCCAGACCCGTATTCTTGACCGCGCTCCTTGAAGGATGTGCCCCCGATGAAGGAGCAGCTCCAAGGCAACGGAATGCAGTTTGCTGGAAGGGAAGGGAAGGGGAGAGCTTCCAGCCTGACATAAGCCAGGGCTCGGATTCCTCTATCGCAGAGGCTGCGCCTCAGATAAGGCTGCGTCAACTTTTCCACTGGAGCTCTCTCCCCTCTAAGGTTCACAGTCAGAGCAAAATGTTTTGGCCAGGTGGAAAGGGAACAGAGACTCCCAAAGCTGGGAGCTGCCGTGTGTATAAAACATCACTGTGTCACCTGCTCAGGCTTGGTTTCCCTCCGCTGGGAACGGGAAAACTCATCTTCCTCCCCATGGATTCTTCGCATTCCTGCACAGCCGATAAGCTCAGCCTCTCCTCCAAGGGGCTGCTCAGAGCCACACAAAGTGCCCTGAAACACCAAACAATCCCAGGGACTGAAACCCAAACAGGTTAAACGTTAACCTGGGAGCTGAGCGGAGGGGACACAACAGTGGTGCTGTGATCCCGCTCCGGCCCCACAGCCCAGATCCAGCCCCACGCCACCAGCCATGCCCAGACTTCCCACAAGCAGCAGGCACTGACACCAAGGGAAGTTTGGGACAATCAAAGAATCCCAGGATGGTCAAAGTTGGAAAGGACCTTAAAGCCCTTATTTCTCAACCCACCACCACGGGCAGGGACACCTTCCACTATCCCAGGCTGCTCCAAGCCCCATCCAACCTGGCCTGGGACACTTCCAGGGATGGGGCATCCATAAGGGCGCTTCTCTACTGCAGAGTCCATTTGCCTGCGGGTAGAGCAGCAAGGGAAGGGGGTGAAATCTGGCACCTGGCTCCCATCACTGTGCCAAAAGCAGGGCGAGTGCATGCAGGACTTTGCTGTTCCCAGACTCATCCTCCTGTACAGCAGAGCAGGAGCAGCACACCCAGCTCGCAGGCTGCCTGCTCAGTCCGTGTGGCATCCTGGTTTTGTGCGTGGCCGACCAGGAGGATGCTCCATTTCCAAGGAAAGCGCCGGAGAAGCCTGGCTCCCCCACGGGTCCCGCAGGCCAGCCCAGTCCCCCACGAGCTGGGGAAGTTTTGGGGCCTGGTGCTGTACAGGGGATGGGGAGGTTTTACAGGGAGGTATTCCAGTCCCGGCACAGCCCTCCCCCATGGGCCTTCACTGCAGTTATCCCTGAAGACAGAAAAATTTGTGCTTGTTTTCCTGCTGCTGCTGCTGAGCAGCTACAAAATGTCTCCCACCACGGAGAGCCTGAATAAATTCCGGCTCCTGAAGCAGCATCTGATTCAGCTTCTCTCCAACCTCCATCACAATTTCAAACCTTTAAATTACTATGGTAAAAGCAATGTCTGTGTCTGATTGCCAGAGGTTGGAGCATTCGTGGTTTATCCCTTTTACCCAATATATAGCCAATATTCCAATTTATTTCATTTATGCCAGTATTCTGGGGAGATTCTTGGACTGATCATGACTTATCACAAATTACTGGTCATAAACTTTTCCTCCCTGTCCCCATGAGAGCCCAGGAACTATCCCTGGATGGCCAGGAGAGCCAACTGTACACACGTGTGCTTGCAGCAGCCTTTTGGGAGTGCCCGGATTTCTCAGGTTCCAGGTCCAAATGAAAAATAACACTAAAAAAAACCAGAAAGGAGGGAAACAGCCTGGTTTTATTCCTCCTCTGTTAAATGTGGAGTGCTGGACCAAAACATGGCAGTTTTCATCCAGGAAATCATCCTTGAAAGCTCCATGGATGGCTTTGAGGCCACGTGGAACCTGGAAAACTCCCCCCAGTACCTCCAGTGAATTCAAGATTTGCTGCTGTGTGTCAGGGAAGCAACTCTGTTCTTTCTGGAGGGAATGGACAGATTGCAGGAGAAAACTATATCCCAATTGCTGCCAAATTCCACAGATTTAGTTATTAGTAGGCAATTAGGAATATTATTAACACTTCCTACTACGTTAAGCTCCATTTGCAGGGCATCTCTGCGCCAGCCCGGACGCTTCCGACGGAGCCCCAGCTCCGAGGCGCACGTGGCATCACGTACCCAAAACTGCGTCTTCCTGCTCGCTGCCTCCCGGCCCCTTCCCCGCAGCCGGATCTAATGCGGTTGTCTCACAAAATAAAATTGCAAGTAAAAAAATACAGAGATTAAAAATGAGGGAGGGGAGGGGGAAGGTAAATAAAAGCGCGGCGGCACAAAGGAAAAACAATTTTGCTCTTGTTTTTTAACTCACAATCAACATCTGAGCTATTCAGGAAGCTGGTGCACTGCCCTCCAACCAACTTCAATTAGGGAATTCAAAAGCAGTCAGACAAAAGAATGCCTGGGAGTTACTGCACCGCACCGAGATATTTTTAGCAAGAGCTGGGAGGCTGTTTGTGGGACACTGCTTTGCTTCTCTCGCGCTTCAGCTTTTGTATTTACATTCACAGGACAGCGAGATTTACTGGGTCAGAGAGAAAGAGAGGAGAAGCGGCACAACTGACGCGAATCCTTCTGCCTCTGATACTCTTGGAAGCTTTTTCAGCAAAGGCTGATGGAGGCCAGGGCGAAGCAGAACAAGATTTGCCTCCATCTGCTTCAAAAATCGCCTTTCAGCCGCAATCTCCAGTCGCTGCTTCGGAAGGGCGATGCGAAGCCGCCCGCGGAGCCCCCGGAAAGGCCGGCTCACCCCCACGCCGGCCGGGGACACGGCTGCTTCACCCACACAAAGCTGCGGCCGAATCCGGCCGCTGACCTCTCCCCACCCCCGGGTCACCAGATGGAGCCACAAACGGGGCTGGGGCGAGCCACGGGCACACGGCCACACCGAGCCCCCCCCCCGAGCCCCAAAGCCCAGCAGCGCCGTTCGGAGACGCTCGGCCGAGCCCCACCGAGCCGCTGCCGGTTCTTCAGAAGCCATTTCCTAACACGGCCGCTGCCGCCTTCCCCTCCGGGGCTCGGGAAGCGCCTGTGGAGAGCCGGGAGGTGAAGCCCCCGGGCCGGAGCCCCCGGCAGGGGCGCGGGGCCGCTCTGGGGGCGGCGGCCCCCCACTGCCTGCGCTATCGGCACCGCTCCTCCAGCGCATCCCCCTCTTCCGCTCCCTCCCACCACTGCGGCAGCGCAGATGGCAGCAGTGTGACCTCGCTGTTCCTGCCTCCTTGTTTTGATCCTGCAGTCTTGATTGTTCAGGCTAATCCCACACTCCCAGCCTTGGCTGCCTGCCAGGACTGTTATTAATGGCACAAAAGCTTCTCATTCCAGCTACTTCTACATCCGNCACCCCCGGCACAGCACATCTGGCACAGCACCCCCGGCACAGCACCCCCGGCACAGCACCTCTGGCACAGCACCTCTGGCACAGCACCCTCGGCACAGCACATCTGGCACAGCACCTCTGGCACAGCACACCCGGCACAGCACCCCCGGCACAGCACCTCTGGCACAGCACATCCGGCACAGCACCTCTGGCACAGCACATCTGGCACAGCACCCCCGGCACAGCACATCTGGCACAGCACATCCAGCACAGCACCTCTGGCACAGCATCCTCGGCGGCTCTGCAGGTGGCCCTGCGGCCTCGGCTGCCTCTCCAGGGCCCCCCTGCCCTCCTGGCCCTGCTCTGCACAGCAAACACCAAATTCCCATGACTGCAGCTCATTAAATCACGCACTGAGAGGCAGCTTCATCTGAGCCCCTCACACATCATTCTCGTGGCAGGGCGCAAAGTGCCCACGCAAGGCCCAAAGCCGGTTTTGGGTACATCTCCTGTGCCCAGGGAAGGCTGTGCCCTGCCAGCCCCCCACACTGGCTGTACCCCATCCTCTCTGCTCTAAATCCCCTCCCCAGGGAGGGGCTGTGGGGTGAAGCCCTGGGCAGGGCGGTTGGACCCAGTGACACAACACTGGGGTGCAGGTCCCATGTATCAGCTCCACCTGCTCGGAGCCGGGGCTGGTGTGGGAGGGAAGGGATGAGGATATTCACCGAGCCCTCCTGATCTACCAGAGACCGGCCAGCCACCGGGCACAGATCCCTTGGCACTGCTGGGATACAGCTCCCCAAAAAGCCTGGTGCTTGCTGTCAGCTGAGCAGGCACCAGCACCACGCTCACCACACCGAGGGCCACCAACCACACATCAGTGAGGTTTGGAGTTGCTCAAATTGCAAACACAGCCAGAGCACGTGTCCCTGGGACCCTCCCGTGGAGCAAGCCCACCTTCCCATGGAGCAAGCCCACCTTCCCGTGCAGGTCGTGACACACTGGGAGCACCACGTCAGTTCAGTGTGCCAAGAAACCTGCCCAGTTTGCAGCCCAAGCTGTCGCCCCGTGAGATGATTCACCATCCTGCCCTCACTACTTGTGGAAATGCAGCGAAGAGAAAAGCAGCTACAGGCACATTTCTCCTGATTAGGATGGTCAGTACATTTTTAATAAAGGGCTCTTTAAAGATAATCTCATTTCAGTATTTACACATGTTAAACAGGTTACAGAGATCAAGACATAATGAACTCAAGAAGGAGAGGACAATAAAAGCATGGTGGGATATTGCAGGGAGGGATATCTCCAGCCTGTTGGTTTGGAACACAGCGGGGCTGAAACACAGAATGCCAGAAAGATTTGTGTTGGAAGGGACCTTAANACGGCCACACCGAGCCCCCCCCCCGAGCCCCAAAGCCCAGCAGCGCCGTTCGGAGACGCTCGGCCGAGCCCCACCGAGCCGCTGCCGGTTCTTCAGAAGCCATTTCCTAACACGGCCGCTGCCGCCTTCCCCTCCGGGGCTCGGGAAGCGCCTGTGGAGAGCCGGGAGGTGAAGCCCCCGGGCCCGAGCCCCCGGCAGGGGCGCGGGGCCGCTCTGGGGGCGGCGGCCCCCCACTGCCTGCGCTATCGGCACCGCTCCTCCAGCGCATCCCCCTCTTCCGCTCCCTCCCACCACTGCGGCAGCGCAGATGGCAGCAGTGTGACCTCGCTGTTCCTGCCTCCTTGTTTTGATCCTGCAGTCTTGATTGTTCAGGCTAATCCCACACTCCCAGCCTTGGCTGCCTGCCAGGACTGTTATTAATGGCACAAAAGCTTCTCATTCCAGCTACTTCTACATCCGCTAATGCTGTTGTTCCCTTCTCTCGCTCCCCCTCTCGCCACATTACAAACTGGAGCTGGAATATATTTTACAAGGGGGGAAAAAAAAACCCTTCTCTGATCATCCTCACGCGCTGAAGGCTCCACCAGAACCGTACGGAAAAGGCTCCTCAGCTCCAGCAGTAAACACCGATGGAAAAGCAGCGAGACCACCCTGTGATAAACAGCACATGGATGTGGGGACTTTCCAGCGATCCCTTAGGGAAAGCCAGGATCCCAGGCAGAGGCAGGCACAGCTGCCTGCAAGGCCTCAGGAAAGGGCTCTGCTGCCCAGGGCAGGACTGCCACTAGTGCTCAGCGACGAGGACGGGCAGCACCTCTGGCACAGCACCCCTGGCACAGCACCTCTGGCACAGCACATCTGGCACAGCACCCCCGGCACAGCACCTCTGGCACAGCACCCCTGGCACAGCACATCCAGCACAGCACCTCTGGTACAGCACATCTGGCACAGCACCTCTGGCACAGCACCTCTGGCACAGCACCCCTGGCACAGCACCTCTGGCACAGCAC
>VZTH01013946.1:6675-38992 GCA_013397815.1 Aleadryas rufinucha
TATCACTGCCATAGGTATTGTTGTCTGTTTGTCTTGTTTTATATATATATATATATATTAGTAAAGAACTGTTATTCCTATTCCTCATACATTTGCCTGAAAGCCCCTTAATTTCAAAATTATAGAAATCGAAAGGGAAGGGGGTTGCATTTTCCATTCCAAGGGAGGTTCCTGCCTTCCTTACAGACACCTGTCTTTTAAAACCAAGACAGCAGCTGAGGCTCTTTCAAGCAAGGTTGTGCAAATGGCAGTTTGCACAAAAAGGAAAACAAAACTGGGTATCCGCTGTTTGTCCCTCTCATCCCGTCAGCTGAGGAATTCACGCGCGCTGTTGTGGTCCCTCTTCTTTACTTTTAATTGATATTATTGATATATCTAGGTCTTTTAATAAAAAGCATTTCTAGGGCAGGCGAGCAGGAGGTGACACAAGGAGCTGGCTGGTGCATAGTTGCTTTCATGGCATTTTAGAATTAATGTATAGTATAGAATGCAAAAAAACATTTAATCTTGTCTACTCTCTTCAACCTGCTTCTGCCCCTGCCACACAAATCATTATTTAGCAACAGCCAGCCTTCTATTCTGTTTGGTACAATGTTCTGTGGGTTTGGGATGTCCCCATTTTCCTGCCCTTCCTAACTACAGCTACCAGCACTCACCCATCGCAAACACACGAAGGGTTGAGATACTGGAGAATGTGCTCACAGGCTCACTGTCAGCTCCCTCAGGGTTGCTAAAGAGAGGGTCAAACTGCCTGCCCTATCCCCTCCTCTCCCTCCATGCCTGCCAAGGTAGGAAATCCCATAAACCCCACAAAAGAAGCACGTTTATGGCTGCAGATTGAGTGCATCAATCACACCATGCAGGTGTGACACGGGTGAGGCAGATCCTCCCTCAGCCCTCAGTGCTGAAATATCCCAGGAGGAAACAGAGCTAGCAGAGCCCTTATCTCAGACATCAATGGGACCTCGACTGTTTAAGAGACCACAGATTAAATGTTTACAGATCCAAAGCCCTTCCAACACAAAAAATGTTCCTTCTGCTCTAGAGCTGAGGCATGGGATGCTCACTTGCAGAGAAGGGAGAAAAGCTGAATATTCACTACCTTCCATTCAGGATGGCCAACTCATATTTTAATGCTCAACTCAGCTTAAAAGGAGTAAAAACCCTTCAGAACCATTATTTTTACTCATCTAATATTCTCTTATGAAAAAGTATGACCATAAGAAATGTACAGTGCACTGTAAAGAAAAATTTCAATATGAAACTGAGTATAAGGTTTGCAAAAGTCTGCTTCCAGGGCATTGTCTGCTAGTGGAACTATAATACTGAACTGTGTTAGTGCTTGGTCTCTTCAAGAATCAGCTCAGTGTCATACTAGGTTTCTTTATTTTGCTCCTTGGGTTAATATCACGCTATCAAACCTCTGATAAGAATTTCAAGAAGGTTTCCTATCACATAATCTAGTTAAACCCTTTAAGAAAGAGAAGAGATACATAAAATAAGGTTTTGCAATATATAATTTAGAGCTAATGAACATTATATGTGAACAGGAGGACACATTTTCCTCCCAAGACCTGTGACTATGAACCTCAAAATACACAATATCACAGAAAAAGGTAATTCTTTTTGATTGGCCTTAAAGTTCTCAGGTACCATCCATAATTTACTAGCTTGGTCATAAACTCATCCACCTCCAAAGCCTTACATTTCCAGATAGGCAGCAGAATTCTGGTGAACATTGAAATATTCAGGACACCTTGTAATGCTGTGAACTCCTCACTTTTTGGATTTCACCTGCTATCTGTAGTGTAACTCAACAAGGGCTGTACCCCAAGGGAAATGGCCAGCTTGGTGGCCAGCAGAAGGAAAGGGAGAAGCAGGAAGGATGTGCTGAGAAGTGAAATGTCAGAGGGAGAATTAATTAGCAGGATATCCTCAAGTTAAAATCACTTTAGTAAAAGCTGAGGCAAATATGGCAGAGAGAAATATTTTCTCACCAGGCTTTTACTTTCACTCAGCAATGTTATAACCCTAAGACTGCTTGGCCTCATTCTGGGGTGTCTCCCTTGCTGAATCATGTGTCTTATTAGCAAGCAAACCCTCTGGACAACAACTGACTGCTCCTGTACCTATAGAATATAGAGGACAGTTTGTATACCAACAACTTATTAACATTAAATTCCTATTAGTGAGAAATTAATCACAAGTGTGGTGGCTTTAAAACAGCTGGACCTCCTCCAGGATGAAAATCAGCAGCAAATGTAAGTTATTTTCATATGTCACTGGAAATACACTTTTTTTACTAGATTTGTAAGTTCTTACACTTGACCTAGAACTTCTATGCCAAGGACCGTTAATTATCTTTCAACATGTTGTACTAAAGCAAACACCATTTTCTGAAGA
The DNA here is from genome assembly GCA_013397815.1 of Aleadryas rufinucha. Lineage (NCBI taxonomy): Eukaryota > Metazoa > Chordata > Aves > Passeriformes > Aleadryas > Aleadryas rufinucha. Next base: position 9,079 of record VZTH01013946.1, read on the forward strand.
TTTGCTTGAGTTTAAAAGGATGAACTAAATTAACACAACTCAATCATATAAAATACACATTCATTTGACTGTGTCTGTTCCTTAGCTGGCAGCTCCACCACTCCTGTGCTGTGTCTTGCCTGCAAATTAAAAATGACCTTTTTGGTAGGGGTGATTGTTCTCAGCAGTTTTGTGTTGGTGATTCATGGCTGTGGGATACTGACAGGAGGCACAGAAAATATTAAGAGCGATATCTAACAGATCCTATGACTGCTTCCATATAAATATTCCTCCCTTCCACAGTTTCAGTGGGTTTTCAGATTCATGGGATCATGTTTGAGCACCATTCCTTTCACTGGGATGATTTAGTAAAACTGGTTAGTGCCTCTAAGGTTCAAAAAGATAAATTACCACTGCCTATGCACTCACTAGGTGCAAGTCAGCAGAAAGCCCTATGCCCTACAAGACAACCAAGGACAGGGAATTGACTATAAAAGTGTAATATTTGAATAGGGAAAAAAAAAACAAGATTAAAACTTCCTTTATTAAACAGGAGAAATATTGTTGTATTTATATGAAATATAAACACATTGAAAGTGAAATAAAGTTCACAATGAAGTGACTTGAGAACCTGACAGTTCTTTTTAAAAGAGTCATTACTGCATCCTTTCCATCTCCTTGAGTACAATGTCAAATTGTTCCCTATTGTACATTTATTAACATTTTGTCCAGTCTATATTTAAATGTGTCAACAACAGGGTTCCCACCATTTCTCTGCTCCACAATCTCTTCTCCTCAGATCTAAAACTACCCTGTTACAATTTCCTGCCATTAGCTCTACTTAACCCTCCAGATCCATCCTAAAAAAGGTTCTCTTCAGTGTTAGATTCTACCACATCCCCACTTGCTCTCTACTATTGGCCAAACAAGCTGCCACAGGTGGCAAAACTCTTGTCAGCACATCGAGTTCAAGGCTGTAAAATGTTTCATATTAAAACTTATTTTTTCCATTTATTACCGACATGCTAGAAATCTTCCTAGAAATTCTTCATCCTGCCTCAAGCTGAGCTTTGGGAAGATTTTTTGAAATTATTGCAGTCAAAAGAACTGTGCTATTAGCCAACAGGAAAACATTCTTTTTTCTTTGTCCTAAGAACTCCAGTGACGTTTCCTTTGAGCAGGCCTAGCATGGCAGATTAAGAAACCTGAAATATGAATAAAAATATGAATAATCTTCTCTCCTGTTCATTTTTTTTGGTTATACACACTTAATTTGAGCAAAACCTTTTTTTAATCTCTCAATAGGAAAAAGTGTATTTCACAGACAGCCACCTATTGCTTTCATTAGCTCTGTGATTGCCCTTGTGAGCTCCCATTTTCTGGAGCGTTTGCTGGTGGTGTGTCCTGCAGGGCACTGATTATCCCCAGCTTCTGCTGAAATCAGTGCGAGCTGAGCACACTACCCATGGCCCAGGAGGTCCTCAGCCACTGACTGGAGCAGGTACTTAAGATTAGCAACACATCAAAAACATCACAGGAGCAGCCACTTGCTAATATTAAAGCTGTGAAATATCAAATCCTTCAACCAAAAAATAAAAATTAAGCCAAAATCCAAAAGGAAGTGTTATTCCTGATGCAAGCAGGGCTTGCTGCATTTAAAGCGTGTTGTTAACTGTAGGGAAATGTGGTCAAATTCTTACAGCTGAGGGAACTTGAGGGGGAAATTGGAGGAGGATGGTGATGTACAGCATGTGCTCTGCACGCTGTACAGCCCCATCCATCATGGGACACAAAGCCTTCCCTGCTCATGCCCTAATAACTGCTGTGGAAATCAGGGCTGGGAGAGGAGCACGGCACGAGGGGAAGTGTGACAAAAGCACATGTTTCAGCATATGTTATAAAGCAACAGCAACAATTTCCAGTAGCTTGGGACAAAGATCTCTCTCTATGGCCCATCAAGTCCAATTTAAGGCTTATTTGAGCTAATTTGTTCCTTCCTACAGCTAAGTACATCCTTCATTGCCAAGTGGTATCATGTGGCTGTCCAAATATTATCTGATCATTTACTTGAGTAACTTTTCTACAGCTCCAAAGCTCAGATGATCTATTCACTGGAACAGACTGGATGGACTGACTGGTCCCTCAAAACGAGCAGAGAGGAATACTGCAAATGTAAGATTTGTAGCCAAGCCTTCCACTTGATAGTTCATATGAGGAATACAGGTGAGGTTGGATACAAAACAATGATTCCCACCAACTGCATAATGAATACTGGAAATGAGAGCCACTGTCATTCCAAATGAAATAGTCAAGGCAAACCCCTCTGTTTGCCAAATGTTACATGAATTCAAACAGACCAAACAATTCCAAATCTGCATTTCAATAAAAAATACCTTGGGGCAGTTCTGCTTTTACCTGGTTTTGCTCCTGGGGTGGGTAAAATAGATGTTCCTCCACTCACAGAACTTTCCGGTCAGTAACGTTTTGCAAAGTACAGCAGTGTGAACTTGCTAGTGGAATTTTTTGGGGGAAGCCAAAAAGACAAAAACCAGGAAAAAGAGGGGTTGTGATGTCTCCAGATGGTACAGAACAGTAACTATTGTACGTTAAAAACTGGGATATCCCTTTAGAGTGTCTTGATATTCTATAGGTTCCTTAAAAATTCCAGGGACCACATAATTTGCAAGTGTTAGAAACTGTCAGATTTTTTAATACTTTACCTTTTAAGAAATTATGCAGGACTGAATGAGGAACAGGAATTACAAAAGTAAAATTCAATACAGAAAGAAAAATAGGAAACACTGCTACAGTAGCACAACACTCACATATTTACAGTATAACATGTATTTTAGAAGAGCCCTTATAATCTCATATAATTGTTTACACTCCCAATACCTAATTATGGAAGACAATTAAGAATTCTCAAAAGACATAGAATGGAAAATTGGCTGTTAGTCTTATAAGTGAAATGGAGATGCCCTTTAATGCATTTCCATTTTGGAGGTACAATAAAAGTCAATTAGATATAAAAGGTCTATAAAAAATGAATGTTCTGGATTCACACCATCTATGAGCAAAAATGCTCTTCATTATCAAGTATTGCCTATCTGATGCCAGGAATACCAACACGTTCATTTAGAAGAACTTTGAATTCTACAACTCAAACATTACAACTGAGCTGACGGTAACTGCAAAATATTCCCACTTCTGTGTCACAGGAGGAGAAATGAAGGATTCAAAATCCTTTGGATTTGATGTAGGGGGCGATTGGACGTGTGGAGATCCCACTCAGGAGTGGTGCAAAATCTAGCTGTGGTTCCCACAGTTATGCCTGAGCACAGCTTCCAGATGTTCTGCCACCAGCACAGCTGGGAACCCCAGGGTGCCAAACAAACTGCAGAGCTTCCATGAGAAGCTCAGAAAACACTGGGGCATTTAGCTTGGGCTGAACTCTGTGCTGCTGTGATTGAAGAGCTTCTGCTAGCCAAGATATTCCGTTTTAAAGCCAGCTCTGCTGCTTTTGCACAAGCTGCTGTTATAGATGCCATTGTTCAGATCGATCTGTCAGCTATTTCCATTGAATAAGAAACTACTTCTGAGCCTCATAATTCCCAAAAGATTTCATGTTGTGTGTGTTTGGAAAATACTTCCCACTCTGCAACCTTCAGTATGTGCAAAGAGAGGGATTATTTTCTTTAAAAACAGGTATTATTTTCCTTAAAGCTTCTGATGATTTCAGCATACCAGGCCAACACATCAGTTTGGAACCAGACAATTCACCACTTCCCTTCCTGGCTCTCTCTTTTGTGGCCCAACATTTCACAGAAGCTGAATCCTGCCACCAATTTTGACTCTCCCTGGAAAGAGATGTAAATACATGACTGATAGTGTTTTTCCCATTGCACAGTTTGCATTTGTGGTGCCCTTACTGCGATCTCCCAGCAGCAACACGTGCCCTGGTCACCACGTGGCCGGAGGGGTTGTGATTCTGCAGCTCCCAAGCTTGCAGCTTGTTTGGGAAGGATTAGCCCATCTGCTCCTCTGTTCCACAAAGAGCTGTCAGATTTAGCCTGCCCTGAGTGCTTTCTGGGGGCTGCTCAGACTGGTGTTTTGACTGGGAGGTGATCTCACTAAGGTTTAAAACCCCAGCTGGAAAGACCCTTTGTAGCACAGAAACCTCTGCTCTGACCTGGCACCACCCTTGTTCCAGGGATTCCGCTGCTGCCTGTTGAAATGTTGGCTCTTTGTACTTTATCCTGGCTGATTTCTTCATAGTGGAACTCACTGTATTTCATCTTATATTCCTAGCCATTTTTTATTAAACAAAAGCCTTCAGCATTTTTTAAATATCAAGGGGATTTTTTAAATGATATTTATTTAATGATTACTTCTGGCCTTATGTTTATTAATGCAGTGTCTTTCCCAGCCTCCCTTCTGAGCCTGTAGATGTGTAAGAGAGAGAGAGGGATAGTAGGATGCTGCCTTTGTTTTTAATCTGTTTGCATTTTAAAATGGCGTTATTTATTTAGTATTACTGAATTTTAATGTTTAAATGAGTGATTCCTTGTTTAAACAAACAGAATAAAACAAGAAATGGAGAGTGCTTTATACATAAGAACACTGTTCTAATTCTGATGGCACCAGAATGATTGTCTAGGCAGGACAGGGCTGCTGTTCTTAGGAATTACCATATATAAATAACCACAGCTAACACTGGTAGTGGACTGAGATTCTGAGGCAAAGGTGAGTTTTCCCACCAAGACCTAGATAGCACCTGCACAGAGCAGCTCATTTCAGAGCTACAAGGTGGTCCCTGAAAATGAAGTGTAGCTGTTACCCAATCCAGGGAATCTAAAGGCTGTTCTCTTCAAGGAATGGAGCAATAAGCAAATTCCCTGGTAAGCCTAAGGTGAAAGGAGGTGGATAAATCTAAAAATTCAGGGACTTAAGAGGAGGGCATAGAGAAAAATATGCCTGATGGGAAACTAGCATCACCAGGATCAAGTGGGAAAGCAAGCACAATCAGAACTGAAAAAGAGACAATTTTATCTTCTGATAGACCTCAAATTTTGTATGGGAGCACACAGACCCATACAAATTGCAGGTGGTGCAGCTTCCACCTTGATACTGATTTTCAAGTGTTGCAGGGAATTAAGGGGGTTCCAAGGGTCAGATATTTTGCATGAAAACTGTTTTGTGAGAAGGTTCCTTCATCTCCTATCATACAAAAAGCTGGAGCTACAAGCATAGAGTATTTTTGACCAAAGTCCTGTCAATCTCACAAATATCTTCCCGTTGGAAGAAAATTTACAACATACTGGGATGTTTTTCAAAACTATATTTAAGCTTAAAAGCCCATCAGAACTTCAGTGTAAGGCAAAAATGAAGGCAGATGATTTACTGTACAAGCTAATTCATTTGCACTGATATAATCCATTTCATCTAATGGATGGTAAACCCGTGATTTACCATGCACTGTCTCACCCATTGTTACTACAGCATTAATGCACACACCCAGCTCCTGTCTGGATACATCATCACAAATGTTCTGTCACACAGCAGAGAAAGAGGGAGCAGCACAGAGGACAGTCTTCCAAGAGTGCCAGTGAGATGGTTCTGCCACGGCAAAACCGAAAAAAGCAAACGTGCTGCTGCGCCCTTCGCGGGATGAGCAGGTGCCCTTGGTGCACGGGCCAGAGCCGCAGCCAGGCGCGGAGGAGCAGCCCCTGAGCTGTGCCAGGCACCCCAGAAGGGTTAATCCTCGCTGCCAGGGCCAGGGATAGCACACACACACACATCTGTTGAGCACACACTGAGTAACTGCGGCGTTGGCGAGGCTGGAGCCGTGCCGAGCGCCGCGCTCATGCGCGATCCGCCGGCTGAGGCATTGATCTGCTGGGCTTGTGTGGGCTTTGCATACCCAGAGAAGCCTGCAAGGCTGCAAGGAGATCACATCAGTATATTCACCACACAGGCTCCCCTCTCCCCTCTCATTATTCTGTTCCGTGTCTACCAAAGGTCTGCTGTGAAACAGTCTCCTGAGCCCTGTTGTGTTGTGCCTTTCTCTGATGGGAACCGAATTTCCCTTGGTAACACAGGCACAGCACCTCAGCAGTATTCCCTCTGAACAGCTTATCATTTGATAGTGGAGCTATTCAAAATGGCATCTAGTGTTTTCTCCACAAGACCTCAGTGCTGAATTATTGATGAATTAGAGTGTAATTTTAAAGGAGCTGTAATTTAGCAGAACAGCTGGGTAAGCGATAAATAGAGGGTTGGCACACTTTCTCGGTGATAAGTTTTGCCTGTAACAGTACTACTTCCAATTTTAAGGTCAGGACTCTCATTCTCAGGCAGCATTTAGCTTTGGGAAGAAAACCAGCAAGGCACAAACGTAAATTCCCTCAACCCCACAACTTCTATATGAGGCAGGTAGGTGTTATGTTGTCCATTACACAGAAAACTGCATCTTCTGAGACAGGGAGTCCTGTCCAAGGTCTGACACCAGCCACCACAGAGGTGTTTCAGCTACAGTATCTCTGAAAGCTGGCTAAAGATTTTTCAATTTACACCTGATGGCTTTTTCCTGAGAGATGTTGAAAAACTGAAGTCAAAACTTCAAATGAACACCTATGCCTGTATCAACAAAGACGGATTCTGAAAAAAGGGGACTGGGTTAACCAAGCTCAGTTTGGCAGTAATAAATAAGTAAAAGATAACTCATATTCTAACCAGAGCAGGAGGTTTAAAACTTTGCTTCAGTAAGCACAGATTTTATAATGGAAAATGAGTACCTGTCCTACTGCTCTAGGAAGAGCATCTTTCCTTTCTTTGAAAGGGTTGTCCATCTACAGATTGAGTCCATATTTTAAACCTTGCAACATCTCACAGGACAGGAGACAGTCTTTCTGCCCTTTCCTACTAATTGCTTCTCAAGTCCAGATCAAATAATATCCAGGAAGATAAATGAAGTTATCATGACTGGGGACACAGTTGTCTTGATCTTATAGATACATCAAAACCAAAATAAAATTGGCTTATTCCTTCCAGCAAGTATTCTGGGAGCAGATGAGAACTAGAACAAATTCCACCTCATTGTGAAGCAGGGTAGAACTTGTACAACAGCGAGGAAAACATTATGAGACAAGTTATTTCTGGCTAAGAGAATCTTGTTGTAGAGAATACAGACTAAATAGAGGCAGGAAAAAGGCAATTCAATTTCATGCTAATTTGAGCATACAGTACTGGAAAGTGCAGGTTTAAATTTATCAGCCTCTACATTTAAATTATCAAGTAATAAATATATTGTTAGGATTATTCCTCTTGATCAATTCACCCCTAAAATCTAGTTGTTTAGGGAATCCCTTTTAGTAAAGTTTTGTTTTATTTAATCCCTCATTTTTATCAGCTTTCAGGGAGCATGTATACATATATGTATTTATTTACTATGTATCTCCAAATGAGGAGATGTTAACACAGCTGCTTTTTAACTTATTGAGTTAATAAAGGTCAGTCCAAATCAATCCTGCAAGCTGCCATTTGGTACTTGTGCCATACAGACCCTGCTGACAGCCTTGTGATCTGCAAATATGATTCTTAATGTCATCTTTTCACTGCAGACCTTTGAAAGGACCCTGTTTGAACTCTTTTCCAATAATGTCACAACAACACATCACTGGAGGTGTACAGTGAGCGTTTCTGTCTCTCACCTTCCTCCATCTGGACCAATTTATCCAGCTGTTCCTTGGCCTAGTTAATTCTCACTTGAGAAAATACCAAAACTCCATTATTTTAATTAACTATTTTTACTTATTTGTTAATAGAATTCTGGAACATGACTCTGGTAAAAGTATGGAGAGAGTGGAAAAGGCAAAAGGAAATCTTTAAAGCAGAAAAATTTGTGCTGGCTTTCGATCTGAAGTTACCATAGCAGCCACTTCAACACTACCTGAGGACTGGAGAGAAACAGATAAATAAAATCTGGGAGAGATCATGTTCAAACCTAAAGGTCTGTTTAGCAGCCTCTCTAAGAAAACAAGCCGAGTTGTGTGTTGTTTTGATTCCTGGCATCCCTAACTTGACAGAACCATGCAGAAGGTCTCCTTGGTCCTCATTTCCTGTGGCAGTATTCTGCAGGCATCCTTTGTGAATTAATTTCTGGTAGGTTTATATAATAATACAGCTCCACAGAAGCCATACTCTCCAATGATGAATGAGTGTTTCTTTTCAGTTCTCTACAAATGAAAAAGAATGCCTAATCCCAGATGCTATCAACTCCCTAAGAATAACCTAATCTGATGTGAGATCTCCGAATTGAATGCAGACTTCTAATGCTTATCTCATGCCAGAGTGATTTGTGTTTACAAGTCTTGAAGGATCTCTCGTACGTATTTTATATTCATGCAAACACAGAATCAAAATCCATGGGATAAACTGCACATCCAGTTGACATCCAGATGTGTCACTGATCTACTTTGTTGTAACATTTCAAACCACTGGGTGCTCATTTACACGGCTCAATTCAGCTGCATGGCAAAGCTGTTTTATCATTGTGCATTTCGTAATCTCTCAGATTAGCTAAACCACACTAGTTAACCATGGTCACATCAAGATGCTGGATCCTGCAGCCTGCCTGTAGCCAATACAATTAATTTTCAAATTTCATAAAACTAATAGCAAAAGTAACACCCAAGAGCCATTACTGGTGTGTAGGTCAAACACAGCTCGGTTTGGCTTCAGAACAAAGTTTGTCCCCAGCTTCAAAAACCTCCACCGTGATGAAGAGAGATTCTTGCTCAAAGTTTATTGTTTTTAAGAAGGGATTTCCTCACTGTTGCTTTGCTGGGTACAATTGAACAATAGGGAGCATAAATAGACCTTCTCAAAGGTTAATAAAGAAAATACTTAAACTGCATAGCTGGGATTCTTCTCTGCTGCTGATGTACATGGCAGCTATCTCCCCGTGCAAGATGGAATTCAGGAAAAAGATTACCCAGTCCTACAGCAATGTTAATGAGGTTTAGTCTCAGTGGGGCTCTCTTGATGTTTGTCAATTATGCCATTTCACCTGTCCTTTTGGCTTTTATTTCTCCAGTGACTTCTCGGTGCACTTTGCCAAATAACAACGAATAACAGTAATGAAAACTTGCATTTTAATGCAGCTTTTGTTTGAAAAAATAAACACACAGCAGCAGACTATAATTCAGGCTCTGGATACAGAAGGCTGCTTAAGGAAATTATTATCTTTGGACCTGTGCAGCAGGCTTGCAAAGAGACTGACACAAACACTGAAGTACTTTCCTGAGTAGGTTGTGCAGAAGTTTTAGTCTGAGTAATATTTTTCCATATCACCCAAGGTGCAGGAATTATTCTTTTCCCCGAAGCTTTATCTTTTTGCTGCTGAGAGTGCTTATGGAAGTTCAATTCCCATCGCTACAAGGATCATATTTCTACATCAGCTGAGACAGTGCCTCTCTTGATGATATTATGATGTTACATGGACAGGGAAGACAAATGTGAGAGAACTGAGGGCAATAAAAGAGTAGCAGTAAGTAACCACCAACAAAAGAGAGCTGGGAGAACATGAACTCAAGATCTATAATACCCTTTTCAGAAGGAAAAGTGGAGCTGGAGGATGCTAATAGTGGGAAGGGAAGGCTAATCTGTTCTCAGTATTCCCATCAACTTCAAATACACAATATTGTGGAGCTTAAACTTAAATTTTGACTCCTAATTTTTGCTGCCCTGGGAAGTTAAAAATTAACCTGCTTTTAATATTGAACCACAAACTTGAATGTCAAAATGTCCATTTAAATCCACTGCTGTGCAATTGCTTAGAAGGAGAGTGGAAGTATGCAGCAAGAATTTAACTTTTCTGACAGATTTGGATTCAGCTATTCTTGAGTATAATTCAAGCAGTTTTTCTTGTGTGGAAATTAGTGACTGAAATATTTAACTAACTTAAATTGTGTGTGAAGAAATGAAACTCATAAAATATGTATCGAAAGACTCCTGAGTAAACCTAAAAAATAAAAAGGAAACAAATCAACTCACATAGAGAGGTCAAGCTAACAGCCAAGTGTGAATCTGTTCAGTCATCTGAAAGCATTGATGATTGCCCTGTCATCAATGAAAAGATATAATTACCAACTAGACCTAACTCTCAGTTTGTGCAAGGATTGCAAATTTGCTTAATTAAGACCAGCCACCCAGAGAGCCCAAATGGTTGTCAGTTTAGAAAAATCTCGCTGCAATCTGCTGAAGTTTGTGTGCTAAAAAGAAGTGTCACAAGGATTGGCAGGATGGTCTCATGGTTTAAAAAGCAAGTTTATTTGTGAACTTGGATATGCCTGCTTCATTTGAGACCTTCAACCTGCACTTCAAACACTATTTAATTCAATTTCTTATCTGCAAAGTGAGGATAATAATACGTGGACTTTTTCATAAAGCATTTCATGATTCTTGGCTGAAAGGACCTATGGAAGTGTAAACTATTTATTATTATGCAAATTATTGTTGGGAATGACTCTGTGGCAGCTAACTGTACTTTCCTCACTTCAAAAACACATCATCTCTTCCAATGGAATTCTCTCCTAATCCCAAAATATACTTTCATTGTATTAAATTACCATGAAAAAGCCTCAAGGGACAAGTTCCCACGTTTTCATTCATTCTTTCTTCAGTCAATGTGAAGTTAGTAAAGTGTCTCTTTAAATAATGACCGAGTGAAAACTGATTAAGGAATTCAGGATTGAGTCAGGGAAGTATCATTTTCCTATGCACGTGGAGGAGGAAGCAATTGACCTTCCCTAGACATTATCTTTGTTATAATACAATGAAATAGATTTGGTGGGTTGTTATTATTCTTAGTGAAGGAAAACACCCCTCAGCATCACACAATGTGCATTCCAGCTCTCATTTGTCATGCTAAATTTATTCATATAAGTTTTAAAATAGCTAAAATTATTTAGTTTTCTCTAAACAGAGTTTATTTCAGCTCCGGGAGAAGAGGTAAAACTTTCTTTGGAAACACTGCCTGTTGTTCTGTTTCACAGGGAAAAATAGCAAGAACATTCTAGTCATGAANCAAAAAATTAAGTTTATCAAAGAAGCAAAGCACATTGTTTTATTCCTAAAATCTTCAGGAGCATCTCTAGGCAGATTGATGAAAAAACAAAAAACCAAAACCAAAAATAAACAAACAAAAAATCAGGACCAAAAGTTTCCTGAGTTCAAAATGCATTTGGAAAAAGCATATCCATAACAATGGTTTTATTTTCAATTCAGCACTTCTGTCTGAAAAATCACATATCTGAATGATAGCCCCCTAAAGCTGATGAATGTCTTTATTTTGACTAAACTGCATCTGGCAGACAGTTGCCTTTCATAGTCCACTTAAATTCAGAGCTTTATTTTCAATGTACAATCATTACTCCATTCCCCATCTCCACTTCAACGCAGAGGTACTGCTAAGCAGATGACAAACACTAACAATTTCATGGTACATAAAATTCTGCCAGTTGATAATGCCACTCTCTTTCTGTCCAGGTTGAAGTACTTTAGAAGTCGTTCAGAAATTGAATTCGATTCTTTGATCTTCATGCATTTGGATTCAAAAGAAAATAAGCAAACGACACATCACCAGGAAGCCTCTTTTAAGACACTCAACACCACAGCTATCAAACAGGAAATGGTCTTTCCAAGAAAGAGCAGATCTCTGCAGAAGATTTTCTTTTCTCTAAACAGAGTTTATTTCAGCTCCGGGAGAAGAGGTAAAACTTTCTTTGGAAACACTGCCTGTTGTTCTGTTTCACAGGGAAAAATAGCAAGAACATTCTAGTCATGAAAAATCACAGAAGGCTCAACTGAACCTCTCCAACCACCTCTGCATGTTTAACACCACAGCACCCAGAGAACAGCCCCATTACACATTGTCTGGGAGAAAACAGACATTTTCCCCAAAACATTGTGCTCCACAGTTTGTAATCAGCAGAGCAGGCTGTTTCTACAAAATTCTCCCACTTTGCTCAAGTTTCTCATTTCCACAGAGGCTGAATGGTCTAAATGCTCCCTCCATCGATTGCTTGAGCCCAGGTCATCGCTGTCTCCTGCTCTTTGTTCCCTGCACTGACTGCTCAATCACTCCCACCACCTTTGACAGACTATCCCTTCACTCACATGAAACTGGGAGAGAAAACTTTATCATAAGAGGCTGGAAGTGCATGATCAGCCTTGCACAAATCTATTTCCACAGGTTGGCAACCACAATGAAAATTCCAGGGCCCTACAGCTTGAGTATCACTTGCTGGGGATTAAATTCTTAAAAGATTCATATTCAGATTAAATTCTTTTAAGATTCATATTTATTAGGATTTCCACCAATCTTTACATGAGAACCTCTGCAATCTAACAGCAGAATCCATGTTTTTTCCTACCATGCCCTGCCCGTTGCTTGTAATTTTCTCCCAGATCCTGTCTTTCATCTCTCCATCTTCAGACACCTCATGGCTCTAAATTTTTCAGGCACCATTCCATCAGCGACCTTCAGCTCAACCCTCATTCTGGGACACCAGTTGCAGTGTTAAGCTTATCTCTGCTTTGACATTTTATTAGACAGACATCAAAATGTGTGTAATAAACACATTTCAAGATACTTCACTGCTGTGAAAACATTTTCTTCCAATCTCCCTGTGAATACTGTTATCCCTTTGTGCAACATTTCACTGTAGTATTAATTCCTCAGTGTCATGACCTGTTGTTTTATTTGTCTGTAGAGTGCCACAAACATCTGTGGCTCTGTAAAAAATAAAAAAAAAGCCATGAAAATACCACATTCTTATTTCTCCTTAACAGTTTCTTGTCTCTCTCACCTATTAATGCAAAGTCAGCTTGAAAGTTTATCACAAGTAGGCTGACCTTTGCTTTAGGTTTTGTCTTAAAATAGACACGCAGTGTTGTGGAACAAGTCAAAAGCCTTGCCCATCTTCTGCTGTTTTGCTCCGTGGCAATGGCTCAGATGTCTCACTCTGCTGTTTCAAGTGGTTAACTGCATTATCTAAAGTAAGCCTTGATTGTCAAAGCTTGAGCCCATATCCTTCCCTGTTTTCTCTGAAGGTAATGCAATTTCAGATAAACGATTATTTCATCTGATGAGAAAATAGAATGACAACGCTCTCTCTAATGCACTGAAAGGATCTGAGCACTAATGTCTTAATACACTGTAATGAACATTAAGAAAATATCTTTTCATCTTGTGAAAGGGAAAATTTTTGATTGCAGAAATGCATCTGTGATGGCAGCACCACACGGCACTGCACATTCAGCCCAGGCTGCTGATGCTTACAGAGCACACAACACAAAGCACTTCTTTTTTTATGTGCTTTTGTTCCTGGGTTTTAAGTAAGATGTTCGAGGAAAGCGTGAGGGCAATATTTTGAAGTTACATAACACACTGTCAACCCTTCACGGTTAAAAATAAAAGGATTCAGACTCTGCTCCATAATTGTAATTTCCAATGAAGAGTTGCATAGACGTGTTCTCCTGAAGAATTTCAGCGTTTATTCCTCTTTTTAGCACTGTGAATCATCCCACTTCTCTCTTCAGGCGAGTTACACACACACACAGAGTGACTTTATTGGATTAGGAACAAAAAAGATCAGTTCCAAAGTGTCCTTGTTTTCTGCTTTTGTTGCTGGCAGGCAGTTGATAGAAAGCTAAAGCAAACTATCAGTACACCCCTCAAAGCTGCTGTTGGAATGCACCTCAGGGGGTTTTTCCTCCCCAAAACCCTCCCATACCCTTCTCTTTAGGTGCTGCTTATTTGCAAGGAATGTTTACAGCACAGCTGGGGCAAGAAACTTCAGGGAAAGAGGGGCAGAGTAGGACAAAGAGGAATTTGGGAAGAACTGGTAGGAAGCTGCATGTGGCTGGTAGGGGAAACTCCTGACACAACGGTGCTGCCAGACCTACAGGAAGGAGAGAGAAGCAGCATTTTTATTTTTTAATGATCCAGTTTGAACAACTGAGGTGCCAAGAGACAACAAGCTGTGGATCAACTAGCAGCTACAATCCTGAATATATTTCTAAAAGCCTACCAGGACAACAGAGTCCTTCCCCTTGGCAATAGTCCTATTTGTAATATCTGTATTTTTCTATAAATTTTTAAAGCTTTTATTTCCAAAGGAATGATGAACTACAAGCAACCACCTGCAACAATGCAATAATTGCAAAAACAGTTGTAGCTTGGATGTATTCTAAGGCATTTTCCATCCTGCCAACAGCTTGTTGGACAGATTATGTTATTGAGAGAATAAAGTGTTTACTGTGTCAGCTGGGTAATTATATCTGGGAAAAAACCCCACATGAACATTCAGAGTCTCTCCCCATAACAGAGCTGTGTGCTGAAATAAAGAATGATGTCTGTATGAATATTTTCAACCATAAAAGAATTTTCTCTTGCAAAGCTCACAGCATCCCATCCTTCCCTCCCTATCTTCCAGAGGTGTCAGTCATCTTCTACCTTATCACTGTGAGCACAATGCAGCCCAGCACTGCCAACTCCTTATCCTGGAAGAGTTATTGAGTGATTAGAGGTTTCTCTTTTGTTTATGTATTCTTTCCAATAGCTCCCTCACTCTTAATAGTAAAAGAGATATATTTTTTCCCACTACAAAGTTTGTCTAAGGCTTCCAGTAACAACTTCTACAGAGACCAAAAAAGACTCAGAAATTTCCCAAGCCTTGTGTAAAGGGCTTAGGGTGAATTATGAAGGCCAGAAACTGAAGTAGAGACAACAAAGATCATAATCTCAGCTTTAAAGTGTTAAAATAAGACTCTTGGAGGTCTTTCTTGAGTAAAATAAGTTTTTAACAGAAGATACACTTAACTTTTCCAGAGGCCTGAATAGGATTGACAAACTGTAAAATTACTACCAAAGATTTCAAAGCTCCAAATCGTACTGTACTGATTTTGGATCAAAATGAAAAAGAATCTCTTTGTAAATACTAGATTGAACCTTTTAAGTATTTTTTACTAATTAAATTCATATTTATTAGGATTTCCACCAATCTTTACATGAGAACCTCTGCAATCTAACAGTGATATCCAGGCTCAGAGTAAAGATCAATTACTGATGGAATGAGACTGTACTGATTGTTATCTCACTTATCTGAGGAATTTACAATAACTCCATGCCTTTACAAAATTTAACGGTCATCTCCCATAAGTAGGTCACTACCTTGACCAACAAAATCATTTCAGTCGTGGTGTTAACAATGTAGAGTCCACCCAGTGATACTAAACAGAATACTCTCAATCAGCAAGGATCAATTGGAATTTTGTCTGTAGCTTTATAGCAATTTTTTTTTAAACTCAACCCAAATTACAAAGTGCAGCTGCTTGAAATCAACATAATTTCACATGCAACATGATACAGCATTTTAACCATGAATGAGGAATGGTGTAGAAGGCAAAGCAAATGGTAAAAATACTGGATGTCATCATTTCCTCTAAAATATATACCTGCACATTAAAGTTCTCCCCCCAACGTCTTCTAAATCAAGATGTGTGTTCTACAAAGTCATTAATTCTGTAGTTTGCACTAACACAGGAATTTCAGCCAAGTTCAGAAGTGTGGAATTGAGCATTAGCACTTGGTATCTTACTACTCCTAACAGAGGTATGAGATGACAGCTGCTAAAATACCAGACCAGTCAGAGAGCATTCTATTCCTCTGAAAGATAAGGGAAATGAGTATATCAAATCAGTGCTCTTAGGGGCAACTACAGGCCCTCAGAGGGAAGTGTACCTGGAGTTTAAGAGTGTATATTTGAGTATTGCTACTAAAAATGAAAAACATTTCACTTCTACATTATCAAAACCTTCAAAGTGGTATCACTGAGCCCAATGTATAGTAACATGTAGAATATCTAAGGCATTAAAATGCAAACAATTTTTTTTAAAAAGTCCCAAACTTACCAATTCACCTTCAAGATGAGAAATTCCAAGGCGTGTATCTGTGATCTACCTGCCAATGTCATGCTTCTTTCCCAGGTAAGACAGGGAATATTTGAGTGTGCTGGTGGAAACTCAGCAGGACCCCTGAGTTGCTGGTGTCAGTCACTTCATGAGTACAAGGCAGAGACTCCCACTCAGCTCTGAAAGCAGGCCCTGGGAGGAATTTGCCCTTGCAAATGTTTTTGAGTGGGCCTGATGTCCCAGATCTCCGTTTGTGCTGGATCTGCTCTGTGCCACTTCATCCCTTCTGTGTTTGACCATGAGCACACGTGCCAAAGCTGCTTCTTTGCTTGAAGGAAGTTTGTTCAGAGCTGCCTTGCACATTCAAAAAGGCAGTGACAACATCAAAGGCCTTCATGACACGCTGCTTATTGATCACTTTGGTTACATTGACATCAGCCCAAAAAGAATGGCAAACCAGCAGGTATCACGTTCAAACAAGAATGATTCAGAGCAGCCTTTTGGTCCCCACAGAAAATTCTGTGGGCAAAATCAAATTTTGAAACCTGCAAACCCTTCCAGGAAAAGCAAGCCTGCTTTTCTGTAGATAGCACTGATTTAGTTTTAACACACAATGTTTAGTAGGTTCTGATTTTTTGCAAACCAAGACAAATTCAGCTTCTGACTCCCAGTCTGAGAGCATTGTTGAATTTACTTTTTCTTCCATTGTTATGATTAGTCCATCACTTCATTTTCACTGTACAGAGGAAAAAACTAGAGCATGCTGCAGCCTGCAGGAAATCCCCTATTGCCACACCTTGGGCCTGGTTTTGGCTGGGATAGGGCTCATTTTTTTCTTAGTAGCTGGTACAGTGCTGTTGGTTCAGATTCAGTATGAGAACAACGTTGATAACACACTGATGCTTTCTGTCAGAACTAATTAAAGAAATAATCAAAAGTGGCCTCACGATGACCAGGGCAGCTCCCTCAGCTCTCAGGAGTGCATCCCATCAGGTCCCATGGACTGGTGTGTGTCCATTTTGTTCGAATGCTCCCTCACCTATAAGGTCTCATTTGGCTCATCAAAGGCAGAGCTCCATCCACTCCCCCACCTCACTCACCTGAAAATTAACTCTCCCAATCCTATCCTGGCCCATCCTTCCTGACAGGCTCGTGCACATCCATTACTGTGCTGCTCTCGTGTGAGCTATCCCACCATGTCTGCAGTTCAGGTGGCTCTGTAGCTCTCAAAGTGCACACAAACCCCTAACTGCTCCTGTTTTTTCCCTACACCATGTGCATGAGCAGACAGACCCTTCAGACAGGTACCTGGTCAGGCTGATTTCCCTGAAAAGGCAGAAAAGCTTTCCCTGTAATGCTGTCCTGTAGGCATTTCCTTGTTGTGTGCACAGGTTTGATGTGGGGCCCCTTCAGGGCTGTGGATTAAGAGCTCTCTTCTGTCTACAAAACCCTACACCCTTTGCTTACAAACCCTGTGCACCCCTTCTTCACTTGATTGTGGGTCATTATTCCTTTCTCCAGCTGCTCCCCGTTTAAAGTTCTCACCCAGCCTGTTGGCAGAGTTACTTTTGGCCCACTGGGTAAGGCAGATCCCATCCCTCCTTAGCAGTCCTCCATTCCTAAGGAGAATCCCACAGCCACAGAAGCAGAACCTTTGCTGTGGGAACCAGTTTTGCCACCAGTTGCCCACCTGTAGGATCCACCCACTCCTTCTCAAGCCACACTGAGAAGACTTTCCATAAAAACATTTATTAATTAAATGTGTTGATCATTTCTAATTTGCATCCACCCCGCAAACAAGAGGAGTCAGGCCTGAGTTATTTCCCACTGCGTTAAAACCCAGACATGGAAGTTGCAGCAACCCAAAGCTGTTAGCAAACCAAGCAATGTGTCTTAACATACAGGTGAAAGAATGGTCTTTGTGCAACAACTTTCTCTAGCAAACTTTCATGCTAAGATTCCAGAAGCTCAAAAATTTTAAATTTTATATTTTGAGTGACAGTGGAATAAACACAAAAACAAAAAGCCTCTTACATCTGAACTAGCATTATGTATTGCATTAATTTACAAAAAGACATATAGCTTTCTCCTCTTGTACCAGTTTCACCTCAATGCATTAAATGGTCAAAATTCTGCTCTGATTTACAACCTCAGCACTAAAATTCCAGGTAAAGCCGTAGCATCAGTGACAAAACCACCCCTGGTGCCTTGCAGAAGGTGCAATACCAGGCATGAACCATCTGAATGTAATCAGGAAACGCTCCAGCAGCACGGGCTGGGTGCCTCTGGCTGTGAGAGCAGAATTCATAGAGATTTAAAGGAAAAGCTTTGTCAGCCAGCAGAGTAAGGAACACACAGGCACCAACGCAACAGCAGCAGCGACCCGAGCAGACACCGAGCGCATCAAGAGCGCGGATAACCACTCAAAAGACGCGACCAATTCGGCGGGAAGGAGATCTCTATTTCCCGACAAAAATCTGAACTCTGGGCTGCAAGTTCCTTCCTTTCCTCTGTTCCAGCATACAGGAGGCCCTGGCACACGGCAGCACCCGGAGGGAGCCAGGGGCCGTGGGGCCACGGCCCTCGGTGGCCATTCCGGGCCTGCACCCCGCAGCCAGGCCCAGCCTGGAGCAGCAGCGCCGTTGCCATGGCGATCGGCTGTTGCCAGGTAGCCGGCAACTAAGAGGAGACTAAGAATTAGCAAGGCCTAAAAATAAAGGTGTCGGGGTTTTGGTTGTTTTTTGGTTGGTTTTTTTTTTTTTCCTAGATGCTCGTATGTAACAGGCAAAATAATGATAAAATTCCCTCAAGATCTCGGCCGTTACGGGGTGTCTCTGTTCCACGGGCTTTGGTCGCCTTTTAAAATTAGCACGTTTTTCTAAGCAACAAAAACAACCAAAACATGACAGTGGGAAGATATTCCAAATCAATGACAACACGAGACTGAAAAGCAGGAAAGGAGGTAAACCGTTCTGAATATCCAAAGAAACTGAGAGATAAAAAACTAAATCCTTTCTGAATCTCTGCATCAGCAGAGTCAGAAAGCGTGGCAGCTCTGCTGGTTCACATCACCTGTCCTGCACTTCAGGGATAGGGGGAAAATGGGTTTAATTCTCATCCCTAAACCTTCTGTATGCATATGGACCCTATAAAATAGGAGAAAATGCAAGTTAGGAGATTGTGCAGCTGAGCACACCAAGGGCCCTGGCATCCTCGTGCTGAGGAGATGATCGGAATACAGGATGTGCCGTGTCTCACTCACCGCCACAGGCTTTGGGAAAGCAAATTTTGTGAAAGAAAATGTTGCAAAGGCTCATCCCCAAGCAAGGAAAGGCTGTTGCAGTAAAAAATCTTTCAGCACAAGTTACTGAGAAGAGAAAACGTGGCCTTTCCTGCTTCTTCTTTTGCAGCACGTTGATATCCACTAAGTTTCTGACAGAACGTTGTCAAAGCTTTCCACTTCAGGTGTTGAACACAGCAATTAATCTACTCTCACGCTAAACTACATGGATACATAACCAAAAAAACCAAAACAAAACAAAATAAAATATCCAAATCTAACCACAGGTCACCCCAGGCCACGTGGAAAGACAGATCTGCATCATCTTTCTTCCCAGGAGCAAGTATTTTAAAGGAGAGAAAGCTGTGAGAGTCCCTGCAAAGTAAAATATCAAAAATCAAGTCTAATTGTAACCACTTGTGCTTCACAGTGATTGACTCCAAGATCTGCGTGCGTTTATGCTACTGGATTCCCCAGAACCATTCCTTAGAGGTTTCAAGGGATAAGCCCATGGCAGAAATACTGCAGGGTTGGGCCAAACTGCTTGTCAGGCTGACTCCTGTCACAGGAAAAGTTAGACAATGAATGAAATATTGAGTCTGAATCCATTTCAATGCACAAAATAAACAATTCCTCCGGATTAACAAAAAAAAAAAGGGAATTTTACTTTTTTTCCCCCCTTCATTTCAAGTAAGGAAAATCTGATGAAACATTAATTCTTTCTATTAGGAAACACTGGGTTTTTTTCCTTTTTTTGTAAACTGGAAATAAATGTAATGACGCAAACCAAAAAAAGAAATATGAATTTGAAAGTGACTTCAGATTCAAACAGCGTAAACTTTCAATGCTTAAGATGTTAAAATGAAACATTTGGTAGTTTTTGAACATTGTTGCTACAAATGAGTAACTTGGCAACAAAGAAAGCAATTTCTAAAACATCTTGGATGTTGCAAAATCTGTGTTTCAACAGCAGTGTGATCTGATGAAAATGTTCAGTTTTATTCTATCTCAAGCACCCAGCCCAGAAAAATATTTCCCCCTAAATTCTATGCTGTACATGACCCTATGTTTAGAGAGACAGAGCACTACATTGCACTATAAGGACAATGATTCCCTCACTTTTCCTTTTTTCTTTTCCATGTTTCAATGATAATAGATATTCTTCAGTGTATATTAGAATCAATGGGAAGCTGAAAATGTCACAATAAACACTTAATAGCAGCATGGTGTATTTTAGAAACTGGAATAACATCCCTGTGCACAAAGACCTTTGAAATAGTGACATAAAGAAGCGGTGGGTTTATTGAGAATACCCTAAAAACATATTTTTAGACACCATACAAAAGGCAGCAAGTAAAAAAAAAAATTTAAAAAAAAAAAAAAAGGCCAAATTTGAGTGGAAAATTACTCCCAAAAATGAACAATACAAAGGAAGCTAAAACAATGAGAGTTGGGTTTCTTACTAGGGACTGTTTGTTTTAAGAAAGGACTGAAAATCAAAATGCCTCTTCAAGTTATAAGAATCATTCTTATCCTCTTCCTTTTGTTCTGGCATCCATCACTGAATTTAAATACATTTTGACCAGCTGAGTATCAGATAAGATCAATTTATACAAACATAGGCAGACACACAGAACACTTAATGTAACTGTGTGTTAACTGCTGATTTTAGAACTCTGCTGGAATTTGGGTTTTGTCCAGATGGGCTTCAGCTGCCCTAAAAACACTACACAATTGCAAGTGTGGTGATAACCTTTAAGGAAGCCACAAACTTGAATTCTGAACAAATTTGACTTGGTTATTCCCTCGGGGAAAGGGAACACCATTGTTCCATCCCTTGGGGAAAGACAAACACCCATCCTAGGGATGGTTTCCAGAGATAGGATGTTTTCTGAAGTTCAGAGGTGTTATTCTGAACTGTCTGAGTTTCTGGGCTTTGTTTCTAAAGCCCAATTAGAGATGGCTCAGCCCAAGCCAAGTTGTGGCATACATGGAGGTGCCCGTCCTCAGCTCCCCTGAAGCAGGGCACCGAGTGGGGTGACTTTATAAAGACATTCTGTTCCCTGTGCCACGCTGGAGACTCCCTTTGCCTCCAGACTGCTGTCCCCTTGTTTTCCCTTAGTTCTGTACTCTTAAAACCAGAAATAAGAGCTCTCCTCTTCTTAACCAAGCCAGGGACACAGCGCTGCCCCAAGGAGGCTTTCCTGGCAAACCCCAGAGCAGCCCCAAACTGGGGCCTGGACGCTGCCTGGGAGACAGAGCAAAGCCCAGCCACAGCTTCTGCTTGTGCTGGTGATGCCATGATGCTTCTTTGCTTTTTATATATACCCCCTCTATATACTAATTTATATAACTTTTATGTGTTCTTAAGGCCCTTTTAGCCCACACACTTCTCATTCTTCAGNCCCTCACTTAAGGAGTCACAGAAGCATCTGAGAGGGGTGGGATGAGGCAGAAGGAAGCAGAAGGAAGAAGAAGGAAGCAGAAGGAAGAGGTGAGCTCTTATTTCTGGTTTTAACAGTGCAGATCTACAGGAAAATAAGGGAACAGCCATCATCAAGTGGTGTCCTGTCTTTCTTACTTCATTTTTGCTGTGCCCCTTGTACCTACAGTAAGCCTTTCTTTTGCATCTTTTAATGCTTAAACCCCTCCCTACCAAACCTCCTCCTTCTCCCCATCCCCCCCAAAAAAACCCCACAATGGCAGAGAATTTACACTAAAATGACTTTTACAAAATTGCAATTTTTTGCAGTGTGTTGATATCAACTAAGTTTCTGACAGAACATTGTCAAAGCTTTCCACTTCAGGTGTTGAACATAACCATTAATCTACTCTCACACTAAACTATTAATTGCAATTGTAAAAATAATATGTATTATACTCAGTGAGGTAGTACCATAAAAAAGTGGAAGTAAAATTAATCAAAATGTTTTGATATCACTAAATTGATTGCTGTATTTGGAATTTTAATTCAAAAAAAAGTTAAATGTCTATTCCAATTTGAAATTATTTTCTGCTTGAATTTTGAAATTTCCTGTAGAAGAGGAAAACTGATATTTTAGACAAATAACTGTCATACATTCTCATGAATCTTCTGGGGAATAGAGTTAAAACCCAGGAGCATCAGTGAAATTAAATACACTGAAGAAAAAGTGATTATTAATTTACCTGTAGGATATTGGCATTTACATAGAATTTAAATTCAAACAATTTCATGTATTTCTCTTCCTCTAGCCTCCAGAATCATTTTATACTTATCTCTTTTTCCTTTTTTTTTCTTTCATATCTACATTTTATTTTATAGCTAGAACAACAGTTATCCCAGGAAATACAATGAAAAAAGCTCTCACAACATTAACTCATTTCCTTGCAACATAGAAATGAAAGTTTTGTGTTCAAATAACAAATGCGAGGAGCAGGGAAATGCATCTGGTAGGAGTCCCACAGCAGGAAGTGTGGAAGACACAACAAACCTCTCTATTAAACCAAAATTTAGAGATTGCACAGTAAAGAACAACTGCTGATAAGACCTGTAGCCAAAAAGAACATAGATCTTATTCTAGGGCAGCACTAGATCTCATCTCCCCAGTTCCACTGGAGCATTGTTCAGTTTGAGAAAACTTCACCCTAATCGCAAGGTAAAGGCACATGTATCACTGCAAAAGTGGTTTATCTTCTGGGAAAGTATTATTTCTTCCAAATGTATAGCAGGAAAAAAAAAATGATCCTTTTCCTTCACTAGACTCATCTGTGGTTTCTCTCAGCTGTAGTTAACTCAGTAATTACGGGGTTCTCTACTCTTGTCCCTTGACTGGGTACGAATTGCAAAATTTCTGACTCAAAAATACACACCTAAAATGAACATATACACATTTTTCTAGGAACAATTTTTTTTTGCCAGTTTAACTCTAGTAAAACCTAAAACTTAAGAGTAAAATTTTCCCTAAAATCATTAAGCTGCAGCTTATTTACACTAAAAACTTATAAGTGACTCATATATACTTGAAGGATTCACAAATCTCTTTGTGGTTTCTCTTCTACAAAGCAACCCATAAAAATAATTCCATCAACATGAACAGTAGCTACACAACTTTTTTATACCTAATTGCCTTAGGTGCTGCTTTAAGTTCCTTTTCTTCTTCCTATCAATGAGGAAAAAAACATGTTGATCAAAGTCAGACAGGCTCATTTTTGGCTTATATATCAATTTATAAGTTTCCATTGAAGAGCCAGATCTGGAAGTTTATGGCACCTGTAAAACCATGGGCTTGCATTGAGAGTCAAGTTATGCTGCAGAATATTATCGGTGATGATGCTCAAAGTAGGAAGGAATCAGGCTTGTCTTTCTTTGCTAGGTCTGCAAAGCTGACAGCGAAAATATCTGTCATCTAAATATATTTGATCTGAAGTTATCGAGAAAGAAACACGACAACCTATCCCACCTTTTTTCTTTTTGAACAAAGTCACATTTCGAGAAGAGCTGCAATTTCAGGAGTCTTTCAAGTTTTGAGGTCTGAGTCAGTGATGAAAGCAGAAAGGGGGCATAATGAACATGCAGAGCTCCAGCAGGTACCTTTGGAGTCACATCAATCATTTCATGTGCCCCTTGGAAGGGTGGCTTTTCCCTCAGAGATGGCCGGGAGAACGGAACAGAACTTTGTCCTTCAGGGGTGATCACCACATCCGAGTGATCACCACCTCCCATCTCCATTCTTCCCATCCCCTGGGAAGCTCTGGGATGCAGGCTGGAGATCATCCTGTGCTCCACTGCAGTGGTTGTGCACCCCTTTGCTGAGAATTGCTTCCTGAGGGAGGCCAGGAGACCCGTCAGCCTCCAGCCAACCTCATTCCTGTCCCTCCACCCTACTGCTCCACCCTCATTTCTTCACAACACCCACAGTAGTCCAACCACTGTGGGGTTTTTTCCTCAAAACAACTCAGATAGGGGCAAATGCCTTTTGAAAACCAGATACACCACCTGAAAGGCTGAGATCAGAAAGTGATCTATATTTTCTACAGTTTATTACTTTTTAATTATTCTAGCCCATCTCATCGAAGCAGACTCATCGCCTTCAAACAATAAACTTATCCGTATGGAATATTGGTGAGACTGGCAGGAGAACAACAAATTTACATAGTGAACCTATTTGAAGTTTTGATCTGTTTTGTTTTTTTGATGAAATGAAGGACTTGATCACTTACGTCCCATGCCTCATGCATGCACTAATTTACACTAATCCGTACCTGTTTTGCTGAAATTCTGACCGAGATTTTATGTAATTGCCATCAAAACTGAAGCACCTTACTTCTTGGGAAGAAAAGGAGAGATTTAATCAGCTTTAGTTATGGCTTTGAGTGAGGAACAAACCAACACGAAGTGATAAATTAAACACCAACTTCCAAACACAGCCCCAGTGACTAGAAAAAAGAAAAGAAAGGTAGCATGACACATCCCTTTTGCTTCAACTAGTAAGAGACACAAAGGAAAACAAGAGATGTTGATCAGCATCCAAAGAACATGAGGTTCTTGAATATGGATATTTCTGACTCTTTTGAAAGGTCTCTGACATAGCACAAATCTCTAACTAACAATTTTCAAAGAAAACTTGAATGTGACAACCAAGTCAGAGTCAAATTAAACCTAACAATTATCTCCTTTCTCAATAATGGAGTCTTCAAACACACACAATATTTAAAGTAAAACTTTTAAACATTCAAATCTATCTTTGGGGTGAGGACCCTTGTGCAGAGATGCAAGCATCAAACCTCAAACAGATTCAGCTCTGCCTAAAAGGAAGAACAGGGCACAAACACACACACATGTAAAATAAAAGGGGAAAAATGGCTCTTAGGCTGTTCCAGCAGATTACACCAGATGTGTTCTGCCTCCTCTGCTTTCCTGATGAGAAGCTCAGCTCACCCCCTGTTTCCTGTTGTACTCCCATTAGATTTCCAGGCTTCCCCAGACACCTGCAGTAACAGCTACCTGCAAAAGGCTTTCTGCTTATCCCCACGTTGGCATTATTACCCCAGATTGCTCGTTATGTTCCTTTACCCCATCTCCTGGCAGCAATATTCCTCATTTGTCCCAAAACTCATTGACCTGTCACGTTTGGGCCAGGCAGAGCACGAGTCTGCCCGAAGCTGTGCAGCTCTTTGCTGATGACAGGACGTGGCACACCATGGTTTAGTTGATGAGGAGGTGTCAGGTCATAGGCTGGACTGGACAATCCGAAAGGTCTTTTCCAACCTGGTTTATTCTGTGATCTGTGCTGGTTGTTTGACTTGTACCCTTGTGCTGCTGCCTGACTGGTTCCAGCCAAACTCCAGGGGTAATGGCCAGGTTTTCTCTGCCATTGTCTGTGGGGCCATTAACAGGTTTTCCCTCCTTTAATTTGCCACGATTTTGATAATTGTTGTAGGAACTCGACACCTCCCAGATATCTGTCTACATGCTAATTTTGATTAAAATTTGCCCACAAACTCAAAACTTATTAGCAGGAGACTGACAGAAAGTGCTATCACATACTCTTTTCTTCAAGAACCTATGTGAAAACACAGTTCAAAGAGCTGTCATTCGTGGTGTTATTCTTTCTTTTGTCACAAAACTCATCTCAGATTGCTATAACTAACATGATCTCAGCATAACTTTTCTTGTTATATGACACGTTTTTTCTTTGGCCAGCTCAGCTAGAGCTTTATACAGAGTTAGGAGAAATTGCAAGCTGTTTTGCACAAGGTCCTACAATGTGTCACTCCCACTCCAGGTTATTAAGCCTCGAGAAAAGAGCCTGAGGGGAGGCCTCTCTGCTCTCTAGAAAGACCTGAAAGGCGGTGGTGGTGAGGTGGGGGTCAGTCTCTTCTCCCAAGTAACAAGTGACAGAATGACACCAAATGGCCTGAAGTTGTGCCACGAGAGGTTTAAGATTGGATATTAGGAAAAATTTCTTCCCCCAAAACGTTGTCAAGTCCCAGAACAGGCTGCCCAGGGCAGCGTTTGAGTCACCATCCCTGGAGGTATTCAAAAGGTGGGTAGAGGTGGCACTTGAGGGCATGGTTTAATGGTGGCCTTGTCAGTGCTGCATTAGTGGTTGGACTTCTTTATCTTAAAGTTCTTTTCCAACCTAAATTATTTGATGATTCTAGTTTCTATTTCCCTATTCAGTCTCCATCCCCCTTCCCTCCTCTGCTAAAAATCTTCTATTCACTTGTTTTCTCCACTGGAAAACAAAGTGTGGCCTTGTGTCCTTCTAACTGGATGTGAATTTCACCTTCTTTATAGAACAAAGGTATCTAAGAACTCACACGAGAAATCAGGGCAAACTTGCCTGAAAAATATTCCATTCTGGTCATCAAGGCAGTTCATAAAGGGGGGGACAGAAGGAAAGCTTTTAAAAAGACTGAAATGCTGCTGCAATATCTTTGATGGGATTTTTCCGAACTAAACATGGTTGAGCATTTGGTTTCTATGAGTTTTTGCCTTTAAACACTTTGACTAATAATTCACTATAAAATTAATAAATACTCAATCAAGAACACTGTCAGTTTTCTCCCAAATCTTTCTGCGAAGTGTTAAAAATAAATACAATGGTCCCTCTTCCAAATAAGTGACTCCAATTTCAACACATTGAACATGCATCACTGACCCATTTGATTGAATAAAATGCACCTCAGCTGTTGAATGAAACCACACAAAAAGGTCATAACATTTTGTGCCCTTTCTTGCAAAACAGACCACATCCTCATTCTTGAATTCCTGTTGTATATACATCAAATGCAAAAGAGATGAACTGCAACAGATGAAAATGCCCTTCTATTTTCATCATTTCAGGCGTTTATTTTCTGTAGAAAATAGTTATTGGTTTAAAGACTTACTGAATGGTTTCTGAATGGTTTCTGGTTTCAGAATGGTTTCTGAAGAATGTGTTAATTTAAGAGCCCTTGACACAGTATCATGTGTTAATTTGTGTTATTTCAGAAAATTAAATGTGTTAATTTCTGTTGTTTCAGGTACATAGCTGTTTTCTGGCTAGTTCTGCTCTCCACCCTTGTTAAATTCTCCAGCAGTAAGAGCTCCACAGTGACCAGTACTGAAACCAGGGACTTGCAGACTCTGGCCTGTGGACCACTGATTGTCCCTACAGACTCCATGCAGAGCAGTTGCTGACTCAAGAGGGAAATATTCCTTCCTCAAGAAGCAACACTTCATCTGTAAAGAACGACAGAAATTTTATAAAATCTCTTTCCTCCCACACAAGGTTTATAAGATTTGGAAAACTGTTCGCCTCAAAAATGCAGAACACTTCATATTTTTTTAATTTAAAAGGAGTCCTGGTGCTGCACTGTGCAGATCCACCTAGGTACATGGCAGAGAACGCCTCTGACACGTAGAACGTGGAATCTTAAAACCCCTTCCCACAGCCAGGACAACAAAGCTTTTAATCCTAGACAGCCTAAACTCAGCTGAAGGCTCAGCCACAGCTGTTCTCCTCCACTTCCTCCTGATGTAATAATCCCATTTTGCATGAATAAGTTATAACAGGGACAGAAAAATGCAGCCCTCACTGTTTAACCATCTCTTGTGGGGTGTTTACCAGTCTCTTGTGGGATGAGGAAAACCAAGTTTCACCTGCTCACTGCAATGAACAAAGCCACACTTTTCCAGCAGTGGGAGCATTCCAGCTGAAGTTCAGTCCCAGGTTCCCAGAAGGAATCAGAAGAGAACTCAAACCCCTGTTTCCTGTGTCCCAAATCAGTGCTTCATCAGCCAGAGCACTGGCCATGCTACAAGTGCTGTTAGCCAGGAATCCCATCCAAGATTTCAGAACTCCTTCTGATTTAACTTCTGTCAAAAACACTAGATTCCTACAAAAGCTTTCTTCTCAGTGAACTCATTTTCAGATGGAATCATTTAGATGAAAAAAAAAGCAATCCTTACCAGCCTTATTCACAGTTGTTATGCAATCATTTCTATGGGATTTGCAGACCCTTATGAAAAAATAGATGCCCAAAAGTAAGCATTTGTCAGTATTTTGCTAAGTTTAGATTTTCTTTGCTTTTCCTGGTGTTAAACTGTAGCCATATTTGTCCACAAACAAATGTGAACAGGAAAGGGCCAGGAAAGCCTCACAAACTTTCAAAGTGACCTTGGGATATCAGCACCTCAGGAATGCTTTCGTTGCCCGCAGGGAAGGAGATCCAGAAGGACATATTCAAGCTGGTTTTGTGGAAAGTTTTGTGGAAACCTATAAACCTCTAGCATCTATTAGAGGATGAATTCACTTCAGCTCTGACCAATATTCCATTTATTCCAACCCCTGAGAAACCAGAACACTCTGCTTCAAGTCACAGTTGCAGATGCAATGGATTTTGGACTCTGTTGGGGTAAAAAACCAAAGCAGTGGTGCTGTCTCCAATATTTGAGTGGGACATTCCAGGTTTGTGATGTTACACTGTCAGCCTTTCTGCTGCTCTAAAGAGGAGCATGGGCATCAATTTAACATGGATAAGCCATGGAAATAATGTAAATTTCTCAGTAAATATCAGTGTTTGTACGTAACAGTCCTCAGTGCTGAGCTCCTTTTGCTTCACCAACACACCCAGCCTGTACTCAGCTCAACCTCCACCATTCCCTTAGCACCAAGACCTGTAGCAAGGACCTTGCCCAACAGCATAACTTGAACATCTGTGGGCAATGTTATTCACACCTCTGAGTGGTTACCTTCTCTGCTTCAAAATATGCAGGGATCGTTTGGGCTGTAGTAAGGAATGAAAAAAATATTCTATTTTTTTCTATAAAAAATGAATGCAAATTTAAAATGAGGCTTAACAGTACGATAAACTATTTCCCCAGCAATGCTATAAACCACTAAATTATCCTTTAAACACAGTATTTTTCTGTGTAATACTTGCTCCCTGAGAACTTGTAGGCAGTGACTGTACCTCCTCTTCAGCTTTGTTTTGGGAGCACGACTAGTGAAACCACTGCAATCAACTTGATAGATAATGGTTTTCATTCTCTCACTCCTCCTGTTATGACTTTCTCACCCTTTGGGCTCATTCACATCTAACATTAAGGATCATCAAGTGTGGAGCACCATGTGCAACAGGGTTATTACCTCTTCCAATCTATTGGACTTCTCCTGACACCAGGAACGTATTAACCTCCTTCTCAGCCAAGCTGCACTGGAAATTCACTCTCACCCTCCAGTCAAACTCTAATCACCTCAGCTTTTTCCAAAACATGCTCTTCCAGATGATTCCAACATTTCTTCTTGTTAGTTCCTCAAGGCATTTTGTGCTACAAGGCTACATTTGATTTTTGCTACTTTGGTCCAATCATCAAGTTGTTCTCATATATCAAATCTTCTTTGGTAGTATAATGGCTCATGACTTTAGTGACCTGCAACTTCCATCAGCATATTATTAATTTTTTTATTTAAAGTCAATAAAAATAGATAATATATTTAACAAAACATGTTAGTATTCAGGGAATTTCCATCATGGGAAACCAAAAACTTCCAAATCCTCATCTGATTACATGAAATAGGAAATTGCTCGAAATTGCTCCCTAACTAAATGTCAGACCTCAAAGAAAGATAAAATTTACATTTCCAAATCAGATTTTTGAAATCTCTTCATGTTTTCTTCACTGCCAACTCAAAAAAAAAAAAAAAAAAA
>VZTH01013946.1:39014-82300 GCA_013397815.1 Aleadryas rufinucha
AAAAAAAAAAAAAAAAAAAAATCTCAGAATACAAAAAGCACTAAAAAAGACTTTGTTGGGTCTGTTTCACACATCCATATCTACTGGCCACAGACTCCTGCTAAATGTTTGATTGATGATGTTCTGGCAACTACAAACATGTTAAAACATTCTAATTATGCTTCCTATGTCATCAGATTTAGATCTGATATACATGCTCCCTGATTTTCCAGGACACATCTATACCAGCCTCTCTAATGAGATTTAAGAAGCTGACAGAAATGATGGAAGACCTAGGAATATTCAAGCTGTGAATGTATTTATGCTGAAGATTATGAGCCAGTTCCTAACTATGAAATAGCTTTCCTCACATGACTGAGATGCCATCATCTCAGATATTCTATTTCACACTATTTGTTCCCTCTTCATTCCCAAAGCAATGACACTCAGCAGTAATGTTCTCCCTTTCAGGGTTGTTTGAACAACAGGCATCAGTTCCATTCTGAGGAAACAAAAACTGTCGCTGCTCAGAAGGTTTACAGAAAGGAGACCAGCACGGTCTGGCTGTGGACACCATCCAGGAACAGTGATGGGTCTGAAATTAAATAAAACTGACCAAAAGTGAATATTTAGCTCCCTAACAGAAGGGCAAAGTGTGCAGGCACAATTTAGCAAAATTAAGTCAGGTTAAGGAGCAGTCCAGGTGAACCAAGGCCAAATCAAGGAGCTGGTGCAAAAGATGGAAAGAAAGCTGTTTGGTTAGAAGAGTCTCACTGAAGAAAGCAAAACCACAGAAGAAATAACTACATATATGTAATGATATTTACACCATAAATAACGGCAGACACCATGCTATTGTTGTTAGAAGACCATAAAAAAAAATTTGTAGCATTTTTTACCTATATGTGATTGCACTGAAAATGACACATTCCTCTCAAATCTTCAGTACAAAATCAAGAAATAGGTATAATCTGAAATAAAAAATTGAAAATTCGATTTCTGGTTCTTCGCTGCCTACGTAACAGAGTTGAACACACAGATATCTAATTCCTGGAGCATTGAAAAGATACTTAGATAGTGATTTTCTTTATATATAGGCTTCATTGCTGCAGAAAACATGATTTTCACAGGTGTATATCAGCATAGAAATATGACATCCGTTTGGGGTTTTGTTCACCTTTTTAGTGCAATTTTGGAATCACATGACCTTATATGTCCAGAAAAGACTCATGCTAATGAAAAAGAACCAAACTTGTCTTTAAGAAATAACACCTTCCATTTTAGCATCCCAGAGAAACACACAAATGTTGAAGACTAAGTATGAAAGAAAAAGCTATCTAGTTCCTGAGAGTTCAGACTTCTCATTTGTTTGCTCTCCCACCTTCATATGCCTCAAAATTATTGAGAATGGAAGCATTTCCTCTACTTGTGCAAAACCAGTTTGCCACAAAAAAAAAATTAGAATGGAATTAAAAAAAATTGTATTGAAGTGTTCTGAATTATTAAAATAAATTGCAGTTTCCAACTAGATCTATATCTGCTTTCTGGGATGGCAGGATGCAGCTCAGACCAGACTTTATTTATCTATAGAAAACCTTCCCACAGCATTTCCGACAGGATATTGGCAAAAACACTTCATCACAGATGTGCTCAAACTGACAAGCCGTGGGATCTCCATCCTTAAACATGACCAAAACTCACCTGGGCAGGGCGCTGAGCAATAAATTCAATGTAACCTCAAAGCTGGCTCTAATCTGAGTGGTGGCTTAGACCAGCTGAAGACCTGAGAAGTCCCCAGTAACCTAATTTATTCTGTGACTTTGTCTCCAAGGTCAGCCTTTCCAGGTTAAGGACAGAAGCATCCCACAACTCTCATGAGTACAGGCTGAAGTTATCATGCTGCTGTGATGATCCTCCACAGAGTTCCACCTGCTGTCCTTCTGCCAGGTCTGTTTTCAAAGCACGTCTCACACTGCGTGACCACCTCCCCCTGGCCAGTCACCTTCAGGCTTGCACAAATTTCCAGCCCCTCCACGGTTTTCTGTGAGCATCCATCCTCTCACACACCTCAGAGTCCTGAAGGAGGAGGGACCCTGGTGCAATTTTGAAGGGGAGCTTCTGTACTTTTGTCTCATTCAGCCAATTGCATCCGTACCAGGAAGGGGAGCAGAACATCCATCTCCACATTGTGGTTCAAATGGGAGATGTGTGAGTGCAGCAGGCAGAAGATCATGAGTTGGAAACTAGCTGAGGCATTCACAGGCAAGTATGTGAGATAAGAGACACCTGCAACAGCAGATAGGAATGATTCACTTTCACAGGACTTGTGCCAAAGGTCTCTTCAGCTTTGCTAGGATTTTTACTTTTTAGTGTTGAAGGTCTTCTTGTATGTGATAAGACACTTGATTTTGGAAATGGCCAACACACATGATGTTGAGAGCTACCTTTCTACAGGGAATATATTTTATCATCAATGTTCTAGAAATTCCATCAGTTTCCATAGATTAGCCTCTTTAGGAAGCAGCTTCAATTTCTGAAGAGAATTGTGCCAATATGTTAGATGGGGGTGGGAAGGAAGAACAGACCTCTGACAAAGCCAAGTGTGGGGTCCTGAGCTTGGGTCACAACAACCCAAGCTGACTGTTTTTCTCTATTTTAACCAGTCTATGGCCACACAGCTGCTGTCCCACCTCCAGCCTGAGAAGCACCACGTGTGATTTCTTCTGCTCCACTGCTGCTTCTGTACAGCTGGTGCACAATCCATGCCCAGTTCTGTGCACCTCCTGGGCTTCGTTTTCCTACGTTGCAGGAGACTCCCATAGTTTTTAACTCAGACTATGGGCTGCAGCATAACCCAGTAGACATGACTGAGTTAGAGGGCTGTGGTTTACTTCACTTTGGACTTCTCATCAGTAGTGCTGAGTAAGAAAACAGCCTCCCAAAATCCAACCGTGAATTACTCGCTGCGGAGGAAGTGCCTTTGGGCCATTCGTTTATTTCTGCCTGTTCTGATTTCTTACCTGACTGCCCCAATTAGACTAAATATGTTTGCAGAGTAAATACTGAAATAACCTAATCAAAGTAACATTCCCAGCATCGTCTGTCACGCCACTCCAAAGCCTTGCTAATTACCCTGAATAGCATATGGAAATAAAGTGGGATGAGGTAAAACAAAAAGTGTCATGATTTTATCCTTCCTAATGAATTAGTCTTCAGATCTCTCCCATGATCCCTTTATTTTAATCTGTCATAAGCAAAAAAGATACAAATGCAACAGGCACAGGCCACAGTTTCCTGACCACAGCATGTGGCTCCCTGATGCTTATTAATTAGTGTTTCAAGAAAACAAAAAAACCCATTCTCATTACAAGTGCCAATATTATGTTTCTCTGTGGGACCTACCCCATATGAAGTTATTGGGGTGGTGTAAAAACATGGAGAGACTGGCTTTGTGATTCAGGTGGCTGTGTGTGCATGCACACAAAAACAGTCTGCATTTTCCTTGTCACTACTGGAGTGTCAGCTCTGGCTTTATTTTGTTATCACTGAGGAATATGCTTCTCTGGCTTCATCTGACCTTTAAGAGAGCTGCCTGCTAATGCTAATAGCACTCTGCTGTGTCTGGAGCACACTGTGAAAGACACTGGCTGTTAGAAATGCATCCTACTCTCAATCAAGGAAAAGCTTTTTAACCCTGAGCAGTGACAGTCCAACCCTTGGACACTTGAGGTTCTGTTAAGCACACCAAATGGCTGATTTCTCAAACCTTTACCAAACCTCTCTGGTCTCTTCACACAGAATAACTCTAGCAAGAGCAGATGTGGGAATTGGTGTTTCTTGCTTTGCTGTGTTTGGTTGGTTCAATGTTATTTTTCCATAGGGAAGTTTCTGATGCCTCCTAAGCCTGGCCTGGATGGAAGTTACCCTCCCACAGTGCAGATCTTGAACAAAAGGCCCTCACTAGAACAAGGAAGTATAGACTTCACAGAAGTGAACAAAAGTGGATTAACTTTAATAAAATGGAAATATCAGAGTCCTGACTGAGTGATTCCAATTAAAAATACGTGAGAGACTTCACAGTTACTTCAAAAGTAATCTGATCTAGGTTTAGTTCAAGGACTTGGTAAAGACAGAGTCAGTTCTAATTTTATCTGAGCTGATTCACCTCTTTGCAATGGGTGTCCTACGTGCTCTAATAACACAGTCCTGTGGATCTCAAACCAATGCTGTGACACAGCTTTCAGGTTTTTAAGACTCTGAAGAGGTTTTTATGCTGACAGACTGGCAGCTGGACCAAGCACACCTTAGTAGCTCCCATTAAGGGCACATATGGTGGGGATTCCCTAGGACAAACAAGGGGACAGCAAGCAAGACAGTGTGGCCAATAAGGAAAACTTAGAATAGCAGCCAGCTGAGAATAAATCTGAGAGTATTAAACAGGTTTACTGGATTAAAGGTAAAGAAAACACCACTGAGTGTTAGAACAAAGTAAAGAACTGCAGAATGCATGTTCTGTGAACACCCAAAAATAGAATTACTACAGACACTCTTGTCCATGGCTCTGGAAAGGCAGCAGCATGAGAACAACTGAAATGCCAGTCGTAAGAACAGAAGGAAGTCAGGATGTACAGTTCAACACCTTTCTTTATGTTCCTCCTCTTCATTTGCATTGCATTTTAATTTGGACAAATAGGAAACTCTTCCAGAATTAGAAATCGAGGGGGTTTACCCAAAGAACATCTGCCCCAACATCACCAAACCTTCTCTGCCCTCCCCCTCCCCACCCTCCACATTCCTTGCCAGTGCTTTTTAGCATTGGCAGAGCAGAACTCCTTTGAAAGGCACTGAGGACAATCACTCAGCCAATTATGGTCAAATACCACTGATGACTCTTCTGATGTGGGCACTACTGATGATTTATAGACAGACTACTGCTGTAGCAGAGAAACATCTACTAGAGACTGGGCTGGGGCCACCAATTCATTTCACACAAGCTACTGAAGCGAGTAAAATGTTCTCTTGTCTCATTTCTAATTCCAGCTGAAGTTATTTGGTTCCTTTTAATCAGTGTTTCTCATTAGCCTGCTGTGGGTTCAGAAAGGCTGCTTACAAATTTTGTGACAATTTATAAGGCTTTTAAGCACTTAGTTTAGTGTAGTTCACTGCATAAGGGTTAAAGTAATTGAAACATCACGGTGAAACGTACACGGGCCTTTTTCCAAATTTTTTCCTCTTGCACTTGGGACATTGCAAAACAACAAAGGCAGTTTAACAACACAAATGGTATTGCTTTATTACTGGCTTTCATAATTCTTTCTGGCCATTTACATGGGGAACTGCAAAGAAGTCAGCTACAAGTAATTTGGTACACAGATGGACATCCTTTGTCCACAGAGGGCCACAGAGAAACAGCAGCAAAAGGATATACACATAAAGAATATACACATATCATAACCAGCACTGAGGCACTATGTAACACCCCATCTAGACACAGACAACTCAATCCAAGCATAAAACAGGTCACTAGGTTCCTGTTGCAAGAGCTGGAAGCTCATTTTTTCTTACAGGTGAGGGTGTTCTGGAGCCTAGAAGGGAAAACAGAGCCCTTACCCACGGCATTAAGCAGCATCTCTGCAGCTGATTATGGCACCCACCTTGGGGTTTTGGGAAATTCCAATACAGATCTTTAGTCCACTTGTTTAAGGAGGTGAATCTTAATTTTTTAAAAGAATGGTCTTAGGAAATAGATAGAGAACTATTGCCTCCCAAAGTTTCCTGCTGGAGAGATCTCATCATCTATAAATTATTTACTCATTGCAGGCCAGGCTTGAATCTCCTTTGCACATCTCTAGTGATTGTCCTTACTGTGGGCATGGATTCAGCTCCCCTCACTTGTTCCACGCTCTAATTAAGCTCACCAAGAACACATCTGGCAGGAGAAAAGCCAGGGATGATTCTGTAGCCTGGGGGTCAGGGCATTTTCTGGGGAGAGAAGCCACCCCTTTAAGCTGCTGAGCTGTTTGAAGGCTTGAATCTGAATCACTGCATCGAGCGAGGGCCCTGCACACGGAGCTGCCAGTGGCTGTTCCAGGCTCTGTGCTTTCTCATCTTAACCATGAATCCCTCTCTGAGACTGACCAGCTTTCCCTGCAGGAACTGGGAGTGTACACAGCTCTGAAAAGTGACTATTGTGAGACATGCAGGCGTTCCAGTCTGATTTATGCAATTATACGACTGGATCTGAATTAGAGGGCGTAATTGCTGGGGTTTCTGTCTTAAAAGTGAGGCTTCCATCAAAAAAAAACCCCAAAAAAATCACCCACTGCCTTGCTTCCTCCATCTCTGTGTAAACAGGCTACCACAAGAATCTGGATGACTCGAGTGAAGATGTGGCATAAATGAGCAATGTGATGGTAAATACGATAATGCCAAATTTAACCACCTTCCTTCCACACATTTTAACAAGCACACTCTGATGATCGTGTTCCTCATCTTCTTTCTCCTCATGCACTGAGGAGCCCAAACATGACAGAACCAGAAAAAAAAAAGGGATAACCAGTCCCTCTGTTCTTAAATTCTTTCTCCCTTCCAGCCAAATCCAGGACAGTAGGACATCCCAAAACTAAGGTTTACAACCAAATTAAGGAGCATCACTACCGATGTTACATAACATGCAATCCATAGCAATGGCTTTTAATATCTGAAGGTGCTTCTGAAACAGAACTGGTACTTCAAAGGAAATAAATCAACATGACAAATGCAATATTTAAAAATTTTACCTGGCATGTGACTGTG
Organism: Aleadryas rufinucha; assembly: GCA_013397815.1. Classification (NCBI taxonomy): domain Eukaryota; kingdom Metazoa; phylum Chordata; class Aves; order Passeriformes; genus Aleadryas; species Aleadryas rufinucha. Next base: position 45,789 of record VZTH01013946.1, read on the forward strand.
AATGTGAGAAAATGAATTACAAATGCATCCTGGCAGTACTGTGTCTGTGCACGAGACACAGAACAACCCTTGGCTCAGCAAGAGATAACAGACATGTATTTCTCACTGGGTAAGACAGCCAGGCTTTAATCCAGAACATTTGATTTCACAGCTGCCAGCATTAAATTCGTTTAAAAGAAATCCTGAACCCCAGTTTGAGGTGCAATGTTTCAGCAAAGTGAGGTAACCAGGTAAGAACCCCCAGACCTCCCTTAGGCAAAGGCCAGCTGCCATTTGCAAGAATATTTGCAGGTCAGCTTTTCTCCCTCAAGCAGCCAACTTGGTGTGACTCAAGTAACACACCCTTGGTTTGTGTTTGTGCTACAGCAACGAGTGCCTGAGGACAGCCTCCCAAAATGTATTGTAACTGCACAAACAGATTTTGTTCCTTGGTGTGACAGTTAAAGAAGAAAGATGACAATGGAGGTGGAAAGACTGCAGGAAAGCAGCAAAATAAAGAAATGCCCAGGGAAGAGGAGCTTGTAGCTGTTGGTTGTTCCCCACCCTCACCACAGTTCAGCTGGTTTTTAACACGAAAACCCTGTTTTCAAACAGTTATAAGCCAGTCTCATCAAAATCTCTGTGGTTACACCAGTTTACACAATCTGAGGATGCAGCTCTAAGACTGCTGTTTGTTTGGGATATCTTATTGTAAACTGCTCCATCTTCACAAACAACTCATCACCACAGGAGCCTCACATGGGCAGGAATGATCTCATCTCACTGGCCATCCGTGAGCTGTAATTAAATAACTTATAGTGGGAGTCCTGAGGCTCCTGCCTGCTTTTAATTGTGTTTTCATTAGAGCAAGCATTGCTATTGTGCAAGTGGGCTGCCTCTGCAGAACCTCCATGAACTGCAAGCTCTGCCTGAGCCATTCCACCATAAAGAACCAAAATGCTGCAGCTCACAACACAGCCAGGCCTCTTCAAAGCTATCTGAGTTCAAAGAAAGCAACATCCTTATTTCCTTCTTTTCCTTATTTCCAAGAGAAATGATCACACTAAGCCAGGACAAGGGGAAGCAGCCTCATGCAGCAGACAAATAGCACTTGCAAATACATTTACAGGTCTCATGGTGCTGCTGGAGTGATGCAGGCTCAACATCCTTCCTTAGAGAGTAAGAAAAAAGAGGATGGCACTGGGACAATGCACCTTCCAACTGAAACCTGGCACAGAAAGCAAGCAGCCTGCACGTAAGGCCCAGGCTATGCAGTTTTGGTTTAACATCTGCTGCAAGAGTGGATTTCCCCCCAAAGCCACTGCAGTTATTAATACTGAGGAAATAGGATTATTGTCTGAACAGCACAAAGATGAAAAACGCTGTATCTGCAAGCTGCCTGCTTATTTGGAAAGCACTCATTTCCTCTTGATAACACATGAAAAGCAACATTGGGAAAGTGATTCTTTTTGGACTAATTTTTTATTTCTTTCCCTCCTTGTAGATAACCTGAGATTTTTTTTTTCTTTTAAGTGACAGAGAGCACACAAATTCTGGCATCTTTCCACCGCATGCACAGGAAGGGTTTCCAAGCTATTAAATGCAAGGAGTCCAAATCATAATATTAGAATAATAAAGATGATTTGGAGGGCTGCCTACCACAGGAAGCTTGCCCTGAAGTACATAAAATCAGCTGTTGCCATTACATACAGAGGTAAGTGTCTCTCAGGCTGTTTTGATTTCATACCCTAGCTACAAGAAACTGGAAAACACTTCAGAGGGAAAGGGGATGAAAACACTGGCCCTGATGATGGTTGCTAGGCACCAAGCAATGCAGAGAGGACTACTACTGGCCAAATTTCAAGCAGATTTAGATATTGTTCTAATGAACATAGAGTGTCATTAAAAACCAAGGTCTGGCTTCAATAATTTTGACCAGAAGACTGAAAAAGGAAAATAATTCCATCTCAGTCACATCTTCAAACACAGATCCGATACCCAGGGAGGAGAACTCAGCAGCAGCTGAAACACAACTCATCACTCTTAATTCCCAAGGAAAGGGAGATTAAATTGCATTCAAGGCTCCTCCTGAGCACAGGTTCAGTGGTTCACTTGCAGAGCACCTGTGGCAGGGTGAGAACCCAAACCCTGACTCATCCCTGCCAGGCAGCACGGCCCCAGAAGGGACATTTCTGTGTTGTACCACGCCACGAGGCACGGCCAGGGGAGCTGCAACCCCTCTGAGAGCATCCAGCACCAGCCCAGGGTGACACGAACCTCCCTGTGCCCACTGTTCAACAGGCCAGAGAGAGACAGGGAACTGCAAAATAACCCAGGCTGGAAGGCACCTCTGGAGGGAATCCAACCCAAGGCAGGCTCTGGGCTCCGTGCAGACACAGCAGACTTCAGGTCTTTAAACAATTCTGTCCTTAAATAGATTCGGTTTCAGCATCTTCACAGTTTAGGGATTGGTTTTTTTCCTTTTTTTGCAAGTTCAGGTCTTTGATCAAAGTTGTTTTTGTGAGTACATGATGTTTCCTCACCCTCATCTGCCATTTCTCTTCATGCTTTAGATCTAGAAGCTGACTGGGAATAAAATAATATCCTAAATCATCCCAGATTCTGAAACATAGATATTAACTGCTCAGTTTTTTCTACCTGTTCAAAATGCTTAGTTTGAACATAGTTTGATTCTGCTGCTCTCATTTTCTCCTTATATTCTGATTACTACTACAGGTACTTAAATAAAAGCAATTAAAAAAACATCTTCAAACTGCCATCACTCCAATTCAAAAAACTCCAAACAATCCTGTGCCAGTCCAGGAGAACATGAAACTACATCAAACTACAAATACACAGAGAGACATAACTCTATTCCAAAAGTTTCATTTTCAGTTAATGCCCTACAATTTTTTATAGAAAAATTTAGTTTTAATGAACAATTTCCTCAATATTTTCTGAAAAAAAAAAAATCTGTAGCTCATCTGATATTAGAAGCAGAAGCCTCTGTTTAAATATTCAGTTATCTTACATCACATCTTCAGAGAATTTTATTTTATTATACTTAGCTTACCATCTTTTAAAAAGTATTATTTTGAGATTGTGTCATAAATTGTGCTCCAATCTCCTAATGGTGTTTGGACAGAATTTCCACCTTTTAAAAGTTTATTAGGCTCTAATGAATTAGCTCTCTTTCATGATTTATTGTGTCAAACTTAATACCTTTATTTTGTTATTCAATTTACTCCTGTAGCAAAATGCATGTAAATGGCCTTATCCAGTATAATTATATAGTTTAGGTTTTCTCTTGTTTTTCCATCTAACTTCCAACCATATTTGAACTATTTTTCTTCAAGCCTCACAAATGAAACCACGTAAATTGGTCTCAAAACACCTCTGCTAATAAATTAGAGTTCCCTCACTTAAAAACTGGATTACTCCTAGCCTTCTATGGAGACGGTTGGGCTATGAATTTCAGCCTTTATAAACTGGTAAAAAACACCATCATTCTATGAAATAGTTCTCTCTCTGCTATCTCCAGCTCTTCAGCCAGTTCTTTCATCCAGACCGCAGCAGAATCAGCCCAGGAAACAGAAATTTAAATAGATTTTAACCTATTGTCATAGAGGAGTTTCCATTTTTTAGCTTCTGGCACGTTGTGCCACACTGCTGCTGTCATTACCTGCACTCACTGGTGTTTGTCACGGAAGGCAAGAGTTTGTAAAGCAACTGCTTGAAGCTGGAATTGTGTGCCTCTTCCTCAGCAACTGAAGCAGTGGTTTAATTCTCAAAAGTGCTGAGCACACAGCTTCTGCTTGAATTTTCAGGACAAAGCATCAAAGCCACTGAAATTCTTGGGTTTTTCCTTAAGAAAGTGTGGTTTTCAAAGTTTATTTGACATGCTTTCTTTTCTATTTCATGATACAGCTAGAAAATTGAACAGGTGAAGCAGAAAAACCTGGCTAAACAAATAAAAGCTTTTATATCAGGACTGGAATTCATTGCCACGTTCTCCACACATAGACACAAAAATAGTTATAGTCTCCCTGTTTGGTCTTAATAGCAGTGTACAGCCAGGAGTTTATAAAGAATACAGATTTTGACATTCCAGATCAAAGACAACAACATCCAGCCTACTGAATTTCAGGCACAAGCACAGGATGAAAGTTCTGCCAACCTGATACGTAAAAAAATCAGAGAGGAGAACAATAAAATTCTCCTACAAACTCATATCCAGTACAGCCAGATCACTGGTCTGGTCAGACAACCCACCCTGGGGAGTGGCCAGTTCCTAACCTTTCCTAGAAAAGCACAAAGTCTCCATCACACCTTCGGACAAGATCACAAATTTGTGAGCATGTGGAAAGCACAGAGATGAGAGGAACTTCACTGACTCCCACAGGCAGTGGGACCTCTTATGTCAAAGCCTGTTGTGTAATTAAACCATGATAATCATTAATTTCCAGCATTGGGGTCCTGCTACCACATTGTTTTATCAGAAGTCCTACAAATTAACATCTTTGTAAGCATTTAATTAATTCCTGCCCACAGTTATGTGTGAATGTGAATGAAACAAAACCACTTGTGCTGCTGGCAAATATGTTTACCCTTGGTACAATCACATACTATGAAGTTTATGAAAAACAGAATGAAGGTAAATCACTTTCAAGGTCTTCTTCCTCACCCTGGCACAAACCAGAAGCTGCCCCCAGTCAATAAGTTAATTTTACCTAATGCAGCTGGAAGAGTGTCAGGCCTGTCCAGGAGATGGACGTGGTCACACCTCTCCCCTGCCAGCTGCACAGCTCTTCCAAATCTCTTGTCATGCACAAAGAAAAGATGCAAGAGTCTGTCTCAATCCTCTGCAGTGTCAGACCACAGAGTCTTCAGGACAGTGACTCACTGCAGAGACTGAGGTTGAATTATTGCACTGTTTGATTTGAATTACTCTAGATCCAGAAGAAAAACTCTCCTTCTCCATCCTGGTGCTACATCAACATTTTACACCATGTGAATCTGTAACAACAAATCTCCCTCCAAGATTTAGTCTTCAGGAATGGGATGAAAAATTTAGTGTCTGTGTCTCACCTGGCTTTAAGAGGTCGAGGAAGGGAGGAGAAAGCAGAACCACAAAGGCCACAAAATAAGGGTGCCACTCACCATGATTATTCCATTCCAAATTGCAAGTTAAAAAGCTTCTTTTATTTTTTAAACTAAGTTATCATATAGTTCTTTAGTTTGTGTGCTTCACTCAAGCTAGAGTTGTTACCCACCTGTAGAGTATCTAAAGGCAAGGAGAGAACACAGTCCTTAAGCCTATTGTTCCTTCTCTCAACCTTGTCCAGTTTCCTGATTTACTTTTAATTCCTCCACCACAAATCTGGAAACTTTTTGTCAATTAAAAATCATAACTCCTTGGCCACAGTCTCAAACCAACCACTCAAAAATTCATTTCAAAATACTGTGGCTATATCCAGGATCCATGGTGCTTAATCAGTTTAAGGTCTGACAGTTCTCAAACATTAAATCACAAAAACTAAGGAGGTTTGGGCACAAGGAGAACCTAAACACAGAATGTGAGCAGAAATGTTATACAAAGTGGACTGGGTAATTATAGAGGGCATTTTCTTCCCTTTTAATCCTCAGTGAGCCAGTATGGGGCTAAATTCCCAGGAGCTGAACACTTGCCAGCAATGTAACCTGGTAGAATCATGACATTTAGCCATGAAAAAGGTCTGTAAAGATGGCAAAATCCCACTTTATGGGATTATTTCTTTGGTTGGTTTAGTTTGTTTTCCATTTACTTGGAAAACAAACATTACTATTGTCCTCTTCTGGTTTTTTTGTCTCATATTCATTAGATAAAGGTGAAAACATAGCTATCATAATTCAGAGCTACTTTTATAAAGCACAAAAAACCCCAGTGATATTTTTATATTCTCATATAAATATTCTTATATTTATATATTTTTAGAGGCAGTGGTGCTTTATTGTACTTCTAGACAAGCAAGAAGCAACAAGACACTTCTTCTTCCAGTTGAACCATATCAGAAAAAGTACCTTAAAAAAAAATTAACTTCAATTTTACACTGACAGATAAAGTCAGAGTAATCTGAAACCCTTTCCTTCTGTTTTGGTAAATTTACACAGCTTAAGAAACTGGAAATGTTCTGTAACCTCATGCATTCTCAAAAATAGGCCTGTAAAGCAGTAATTGCTATGATATCTGCCACTTGCTTTGATACATGTCTCTGCCTTCAAGACAGCTCTTGATAGGCAGATAAGCTCACTCAGATAACAGCTTGTATTGACAGATAAATCCTCTGCTCACGTTTGTGAGAAGGAACTCACAGCACTCGCAGAAAACTCTTCAAGTCACACAGCACTGCTCCTTCCAAGCACTGCTCTGAAAGGTTTGGGGCAGGGATCAGCTTTTGTTCTCTGCAAGGCTCAGCACAATGGGGCTGGGCCTGCCTCGAAGGCTTTGAGCAGCTTTGGGTGTTTAAATAATTCCTGTGCAGCCCAATGGGATGGAGGGCACACACAGATCCATCTGTGCATGGACCCACGCTGCTGATGCAAACACTCTGTGATGCTTCAGCTCCATCTCACTCTGTGGCTGCACTCACTCAGCAAAGCAAGGCAAAGATGACAAAACTCACTTAAGTATTAAAGATATTTTCAGCAGGATACACAAAATGCTTCCAGAATCAGCTGTAGCCCACTGAAATTCAGCCTCCTCCTCCAGTTCTGAAAGCCCTGCTGCTGCTGAAAGGCTTTGAGCATCTTTGGGTGTTTAAATAATTTCCCTGCAGCCCAAAGCACGGGTGGAGGGCACACACAGATCAGTCTGTGCATCACTCCATGCTGCTGATGCAAAAACTCTGTGGTGCTTCAGTTCCATCTCACTCTGTGGCTGCACTCACTCAGCAAAGCAAGGCCATGACAAACCTCACTTAAGTCTGTATTGAAGATATTTTCAGCAGGATACACAAAATGCTTCCAGAATCAGCTGTAGCCCACTGAAATTCAGCCTCCTCCTCCAGTTCTGAAAGCCCTGCTGCTGCTGAAAGGCTTTGAGCATCTTTGGGTGTTTAAATAATTTCCCTGCAGCCCAAAGCACGGGTGGAGGGCACACACAGATCAGTCTGTGCATCACTCCATGCTGCTGATGCAAAAACTCTGTGGTGTTTCAGTTCCATCTCACTCTGTGGCTGCACTCACTCAGCAAAGCAAGGCCATGACAAACCTCACTTAAGTCTGTATTGAAGATATTTTCAGCAGGATACACAAAATGCTTCCAGAATCAGCTGTAGCCCACTGAAATTCAGCCTCCTCCTCCAGTTCTGAAAGCCCTGCTGCTGCTGGGCTGCTTTCCGCTGGGCAGGGGTGACCACAGCTCCTCCTGAATGCACTCACAGACACACATCCAACACAGAAAACACTGATCTGTGGGCTGAACTCACATTTTGCCAGCCACAAAATGTTCACATCAGTCATGAAGGGACCAGCCACAAAATGCTCATATCAGTCATCAAGGGACCAGCCATAAAATGTTCACATCAGTCATGAAGGGACCAACCATAAAATGTTCATATCAGTCAAAAGGGACCAGCCACAAAATGCTCACATCGCTAATGAAAGGACATAGAACCTCTCAGAGCACCAACATCATTCAAAAACAGTGAACTGATTCACCATTGTTAACAATTCCAACACCCATATTCACACATTATCTTGCTCGTGTTGTTTGCTATAGTTCAATGCTGCTTTAAAAAATCAGATAAATATTAGTAAATGCAGCTTCCTTCTCTTGTCCAAAAAAGTTCTTTCAAGAAACAAGCACGTGATTTGACAGCTAATGGCTATTTATCTGATAATGACATAATTTAATTCAGAGAGAAATACAAAAATATTTACTTGTCCAGGTTTAAATGAGTCTTTTAAAAATTGTCCATCAGTGATAACACACTGAGCCTTCTCAGAGCCCACAGTGCTATTCACATAATTCAGGTCACACATATTTTTACTGGATTTATTTGTGCTGGTTGAATTAGGCCTATCAGCCTGAGTCACTTACCAGAAAGTTTCAACTCAAGGATTTTTATAACCATTTTATAACTCCTTTGTCCTATCAGAGTCTTTTCAAAGTGTATAATTAGTGTTCCTAATAGGACTGAGCTGCTTTTCATAGAATCACTATATGAACTACTACTGAAATGACAAAGGCATTGTCATGATACACACACTTATCATTTACAAGTGCAGAATACTATAACCCCTCACAGGTGATATTTATGTGGGTTCTGGCACCTTCTCATGACATTGGTAAAATTGTTCTCTTTAAGAAGTGTCAGACAGGAGCTGATGCCTGCCCCAACTGCAGGTACCTGACTCTGGAGTGAAGGAAAACATAGAGAAACAACAAACATATCACTCATTTCCTTATTAGCTGTGACTGGGTGATTGTTTTTACATGACAGTTCTATTCTTAGACAAGCTGTGAAAATGGGAATGATATAACAAGAAAGGTTCTGGGGAAAAGGAAAAGGAAAAGGAAAAGGAAAAGGAAAAGGAAAAGGAAAAGGAAAAGGAAAAGGAAAAGGAAAAGGAAAAGGAAAAGGAAAAGGAAAAGGAGCTCCATCAACATTTTCTCACAGAGGCTGAACTTAGTGGAAGTGCAAGAAGTGAACCTGGTGACCTAAGAGCCATTATAGGACCCTCTCAGTCCTGTGGGATGTGTTCCTGTGTTGCTGTCCTGTTCTGAATGTGAGATTCCCAGAAGTTCAGTGATCCAGAACTGTGGATCTGTGCTGACCACCCTCCACAGCTGCTGATACAGAGAGCACCATGGCCAATTGGAAGTCAAATAGGTCCAATCACAGGTTATGCAACACAGCAGATTTGCTCACCCATCTTAAAGAAATTCACAACTGCAATTCCAAGTTGCTCTAGAGTATTTTAACATCCTCAGGAAATGAGGAGCAACAGACAGCAGTCCATAAAAGAAACCTTATCGACAAAAGATAAATTTAACAGCAACATTTTCCAGAAGCATGTGCACAAAGAAAAATATCCCCATTTGCAAATGCATCAATGTCTGCATTCTGTGGCATCCTGGTGATACATGAGCATGCTAAAATAAAAAATTTCAGCTTATTTTTACCAGCTTTCAGGACAGTTTTGCTGAACTGCCTTCCTAGAAAATCTGAGAATTGCCAAAAACTAATGCAAAACCAGCAGGATATTTTCCAGCATAAGGAGTCAGCATCCAGACAACACCAGAGGCTGGCCTAGATGCCACAGAGCTCATCCCAGGCTAGCTCCTGGGCCCAGAGAAACGTCCTTTCATTGCTGATACAGAGGGTGAATGCAGTCCCCTCGCAGCTCTGCTGCACCCAGCTTTGAATGGGTTCCAGAATTCTCTCTGCACAGCTGAGCCACCCCGGGAAAATGTCACAGTGGTGCTGTGCTTGCTCTCCACAGGAGGGGCAGGACTGAAAGGGCAGCACACACCTCGTTAAAACAAGGTGGGACACCCCTGAGTGACCAGAGCTGGCACTGGTGGATGCTCTGTGTGTGAGGACTGAGCACAACTTGCTCCCCTCAGCTGGCTTCCAAGAAAGTTCCCCACTCAGGAACTTCATTGGAAAGGCTGAGAGGGTTCTGTTCCAGCAAGGTTTCTGAGGCCTTGGAGGGATCCATTTTTTTTCAGATATCTGGGACACTTATATCTGGATTCAAAGCGGCTGGGGAATTGATGAAAATAGGGACAGTATCTAGACCATGCTGCTAGGTCTGTTTTCCTTGGAGAGAGGCTGAAATGTCTTGGGTCCTGCCATCTCCTTTATAGTCCTTGTGTGTGACTCTCCACTCAAAGCTCCTTGAAACAAAGCTACTGAAGGGCATCATGAGTATAACAAAGTGTCACAAGTCTGGTGCTGAATTGTCAGCTTCTTTGTGACCCTACGTTGCCAAGACTAGTGCAGGGTTTGCAGTGCCACTTCACAGATTTCCAGTTTCTCTTGCTTAGCTGCAGTGTGAAAACAAAACTGGATTTAAAAATACATGTTTTGTGTATAGGGCTATATCACAAACTAACAAACAAACACTGTGAAATTATCTGCCTCTTTTCCCTTTAATTTCTAGATGAGATTGCCTCACCTCACCTCACTCTCTAAGTCTTTGTACCCTTCTGAGATGAAGAATTTTTGCTGAATATTCTTTCATAATTACTAAACTCCCCAAAGAAATACTTCCTTATTTAACAGGAAGAGCACTTTTACCTTCAGTGCTTTGAACAACACATGACAGCATCCTGAAAGACTCAGGAAAGCACAGAATTCAATTTTGCTGTTGGCACTGCCAAGTTAATATACACATGACCAGCATTATCACATGGATAATGTGATGATGTGATTGGCAGCAATCTCTGGTGGGTTTGGTTTACAAGACGTGGCTTTGATGACCAGCCTAATTAAAAACTTACTAAGAAGGAATTAAAGGCATGTTCTTGGGAAGAACTCTCCCATGTGAAGGGATGCAGAAGTAGAAAATTCCCTGTAAATAGTTTTACCAGTCACAATCAGGTTTCATTTCCCAAATTCATTCGGATCTAAGACCACAACACTTATGAAGCCAAACATTATTAGCAACAAAATCAGCAATTTGAGGTAAAAGTGCATTTTCAGATGTCCATCTGAGTTTGGTGGTTCCTACATCACTGTCTCAGGAAGAACATCTCAGCTGACAAGCCTGAACCTTCCTCTTTCCTCAGATTTAATTACAATAACAAGCCACAAATCTTCAGCTTCACTTCCAATTACATTCTCTTAAACCAAATTCACTGAAAGGCCAGGCTGGATGGGCCTTTGAGCAGCCTGGGCTGGGGGAAAGTGTCCCTGTCCACGGCAGGGCCATTGGAGTTAGAGGATCTTTAAGGTCCCTTCCAACCCAAACAATCCAATGCCTCTATGAAAAGTCATGATCTTAAAAAACAGATATTCAAAATACCCTGGTTCCTTTTCTTTCCTTCCCCCCACTCCAGCAGAAGGTTGGCCACAAAACCATGAAGCAAAAAGCGTTGAACTCCTGTATTTTGAATCCCAAAGTTGTGGTTTTCAGGCTCCAAAAAAGACTTCATCTAACTCAGAACTGTGCCTCCAGGAGTGGCCAAAGTCGAAAGCCAAAGGGAGATCAATGACAAGACAGGCTTGTGCCTCTCCTTCATCCTTCTCCCAGCCTTCAATTACTTTCAGCCCAGGGGATTTCCTCAGCAGGATGCATTTTATTTAATTATTAATCCCCAACGGACCTGCCTTCCGAATTCTTGTTCCACTCCCCTCTAGAGTTAATGTAAACTTGCTGCATTCTTATACAACAGGAACACTTCAGACCAAACCTCTGGCTTGTTCTTGAAGTAATGTCAGAGGGGAGCAGTGCAAAGAATGAGTCATTCCTGTCTCCTGACTCAACTTTTGTCCGGGAATGCTGCTTTCCTGCGAGGCTGGAGGGAATAGGTGGAAACTCTTGCCCCTTGCAGAAGTCAGTCATTCAGCTCCCAAGTGCAAAAACTCATTTGAATAAGCTATCAAAACAAAAGGTTTTACTGAAAGTCATAAAGGGGCTGCTTAAGGATGGGAGCTGACCAACATAAAGTGTACAGGCTTCTCTGATTCACTGAAAGCAGGCTGGAAAATGGACTTTTGCTCACTGAAACAAAACATCACCAAGGAGCAAGAAAAATAATCTACCTATATTTAAGCAGTCCAGAGTAAGATTATTTAACAAAGGACTTTCTGCTGTCACAGGATTATGAGTATTTCAGAAAAAAATAATTATTTAGGTCAAGAAAGACCCAACAACCATCACATATGTATAACAGCACAGACTATCATCTAAAATGAATCTGGGAGTATTTGTTTTTTACAGAAAATGATGAGGCAATGAGCAGGCTTTAATTTCTAAGTAAATAATATCCATGTGAGAATAGAGTGCTTTTGCTTTCCTGCTGCCTCTCTTCTCCCTGTTCCAGCACCCAGTGATGGAAGCAAAGGCAAGGATAAATCCCTGTGTGCCATCAAGGCAAAGCTGTCCCTGAGAGTCTGGCATCATGCCCAGGATTTTACTCACTCCGTGACAAGTGGTGTTCTCTTCAGCTCCAATTTATCCAGCCTCATCAATAAATACCTCAAGCATGGTCATCTGATGGACATGCTGAGATTAGATTCCAAAATATTTACGGCTGTACACAGTGTTTCACTATTGTAAAGAAAATGGCAAATATCCTGAAGAGGGAACAATTTCTTTTCCTTACATTAAATGCCTGAACAAATTCTTGTGCAATCCTTGATGGCCAGGTATAACATGAGGGCTTTTAAAAAATTCACTCAGTGCTTTTTCTGTGCATTATTCTGTGAGCCACTTTCTGCTCAGTGTTTGCTTTATAATCATCACCCCTTTACTCACTTATGTGTGACGTGGGAGAACATGTCCTCATCCGTGTCTTGGGAAGCAAGATCTGGATTTGCTCACAAGCTTTCAGACCTTGCTTTTCTGAGTCAGACCAGGGGATCTAAAATAACAGGTTTGAACATGGCAAGCAAAGAGAACAGACTCTAAACTCACAATCAGCCTCTCTCTCTGCAGTCCAATTAAAATGTATTTGCTGATAGCAGAAGAGAATAACTGCACAATTTGTGTGCAGCACAGGGCTCCAGCAGGTTTGGTGGAGAGAAGATGCAGAGACATGACAGGAGCAGCCAAACAGCAGAGGAAACACAACATTTTGTGTGCAAGCTGTGCAAGCAAAGCTCACTCACCCCCTGAGATCAACCTGCGTGTGTCCAGGTTTGCTGGAGCAGGGCAGGCTCAAGCGTATTCATCAGAGAATTGGGAGCTGTTGAACAGTCAGCCTGAGCACAGCCAAAGGCAAAAGCATGTGCTTGGGATCAAGGAATGCAGGTCAAGCTTATCAAACTGTTATTACACACTGGAGAGCAGCAGCTGCTCAGGGTGGCTTCCAGATCGTGTCCCAAGGTCAGCTGAACACAAGCACCAGGGGATAGCAGCTTTTGGATAACGGGGCTGATAAGATTCCAGGATGGACAATGGGTTATTAACTTCTTTGCTGTGTTAATGACAGCAAAAACAAAAGCTTTATCTACCTCCAGTGGCCATCCTTCAAATGTGATGCTGATGAGCATTTTCAGGAGAAAAAACCAAAAAGAATGATCATCATCATCAGGAAATAGTGAGAACATAGAAAAAGTTACAGCCCTTTTAACACAATGAAGCATAACCTGTCAGAATTTACATGGAGTTAAGAAATACATTTTCATTCTCAGTGTAAATTTGTACAGCAGTAGAGGAACGTATGGAGGAAAAAACCCTTTGTATTTTTTCAGGTTATGCCATTCTTTAACAGCTTTAAATTACAAGTGAGGTTGTTCTTACAAGTATGTCATAAACACCTTCCTTCTTCTTGATAAAGCAGTTACAGCATGAGTTTATGTGACCAGCAGAAAGCAACACTAGAGGCCTGAAATCATCACCTCCCACTTTAAAATACAGTCTGACCTATGGAATTTGCCTCAAACTTGGAATCTGTGCTCACCTCTGGGTCCTGCTATGGTCTAGTTCATTCGGTCTCTCCCCAGTCCCACAGGGTCAGACACACTTTCGAGAGGTCAGAGGCCACTTTATATTAAGCAGCTCAATGAAAAAAGGAATAATTTTCAGCTCCCTATGGATTTTCGTGCTTTCAAAAGGTCAAAGGCTCTGCAGAGCCCCGTTTGCCTTCTGGGCTGGAACAGCAAAGGCACATCAGCCTCTGTAGCCAGAGGCAGAGGGAGCAGCGTGGCTGTCACTGAGCTGAGCTGAGCTCAGCCCTCTGCCCACGTGTGCATTCATCAGAGGGGTTTGAACTCTCCTGATCAAAGCCAAAGCAGAGCCCAGGGGAGAAACCTGCCCAGGGAGAAACATGCACAGGGAGAGCCCTGCCCAGGGAGAGCCATGCCCAGGGAGAACCATGCACAGGGAGAGCCCTGCCCAGCCTCACCTGNCCAAAGCAGAGCCCAGGGGAGAAACCTGCCCAGGGAGAAACATGCACAGGGAGAAACCTGCACAGGGAGAACCATGCCCAGCCTCACCTGCTCTGCTCCAGAGGCAGAACACCATTCTTCCCTGCACACACTGCTGACAGGACCTGTGCCCATCCCAGGGAGGGAAGGTGCCAGGCAGGGGAAGATCATCCCCTTGATTTATTAAAATATGGGCATGGTCTGATATCGATACCCAAGAGATGGACAAAGGCTCTCTGACAACTCAGAGTTACAAAGTGAATGTTTATTCGGCCGGGCAGCTGCGTGGGATCCTTCCCAAAATCACAGAGCATGGCAAGCTTATTTATCCACAAGGAATTTTAAATATTCTCAAAATATAAGTACATATTGATATCATCGACACCTCCCATTCTCCACTTTGCATGGTAATTAGCTAAAAAGTCATTAAGCATGCGTGGTTTATTCTTTTAATTGGGTCTGTGGCCTTATTATTTGTAGATGGTGAAGTAGAGCTTCACCCCTTCCTCTTTGACTTTTCCCCCCCCTTGGTTTCTTGACAGTCTTCACTACTCTTAAAAAGACCTTTAGATCTTTCTGCTGAATGGGTTTTTTAAATTAAAAAAAAATAGTGATTGCCTACATTTCTTTAGATCTGTTAGTCAACATTTTCTGTTTCTCATCCTANCTCTGTTAACCAACATTTTCTGTTTCTCATCCTAGGCCCAGCTGGGTAAATACACCATGACAAAGAATCAGTTACCTGCATCTTCAAAGCTTACTTTAGGCCTATTCTTTTAACTAATTGTTAACTTTTCAATTAACTTCAGCTGGGTTTGCTTGCTAGGCTTACTTTAACTATTTTTTAACAAAGGTAATCCATAGCTAAAATCCTAAATTTTAAAATTCTATGTTTCACCCTCCTGCACAGGTAGCTGCTGCCGTGTCTGCAGAGGCAGGGGAGCAGCTCCAGCCTGTCCCCTGAACATCTGTGCCAGCATCACTGGGCACTTCTGGAAAAGACTGGGAATGACAGGGACAAGGAGTAGCTCTGACAATTAAACAGCCTCTCAGTGGGGTGAGCTGCTACGAGCATCCCCCAGAAACACCCATAACCCTCACCCACAGGAAGAGCTCAGAAGTGGGTCCCAGCAAAGGCAGAACCTTGCTCTTCATCAGTTCTGCTTCAGTGGCTTAGTTCAACAGAGGCATTAAAAAATAAATAAATAAAGCCCAAGACACACTGAAGAACCAGTGATAGAAAAATCCTACTCTGGAAATCACTATTCTTTTAGGAATTCTTTTCATCCAATGGAACTTTTCTTTGTACATTATTGAAGAGCAGCAGAGAACACACAAACTGGCAGGTCTGGTTCAGGTCTGGGTGGTGGAGAGAGGGAATGAACCACAAAAAACTCTGTTTTAAACACGCTCAAATCCACATCAGAGCCCGGCAGTGTCACCTGTGTACCACAGAAAATGACTCGAGTGACCAAGATGAACTGAGGGAAACCCCTGAGCAGCAGCTTGAACACAGGCTGTGATCCTTCTTCCTCTGGAAGAGGGATCAGCCTCTCTGCAGCCTCCTTTTTCAACACATATCGAAATGTGAAAGCAAAGGTAAACATTTCCAAAGGGAGCTGTCAGCCAGGGCTGAATTTATTTCAAGAGCTGTTCATCAGAAGTATTTCCAGGGCTGTATCAGCAGTTACTTCTCTCCAATACCACACTGCATTTCCCTAGATCAGCTCCTGCTCTTTATGCTGCTCTGTCCCTCGTATTGCCATATCCTCTGCACAAGGACTGCTAAGTACAAGCTCAAAACTTAGCAGAATTAGACCTAATGAAAGTTACAAATCCATTCCTTCTTTTATTTTTTCCTCATTTATTTTTTCCTCATTTATTTTTTCCTCCTCCTTTTCTGTCGCTCCATGAGATTTCAGTACAGAAAAAAAACCATCAAAAATACTCAAACACTATCACATTCATGGCCTCTGAAAGGCTAAAACACTCAGCTTTGCTTCAGCTGCTTCTTCCTTTTTTCCCCTATGAGCTGTCAAATGCTTGCATGCAACAGCCTGGTGTGTCAAAAGGAAAACAAAACAGCAGCAGCAGTGCTGGTTTTATCCTAGGGACAATGAAATTGGAGATCAAGTGGTCTGGACATTAATATTTATATCCAATATCAAAAAAAGAAAGGCTGAAACCGGAATGTAATTTTTAAGCATGTTGTAAAATGCAGTAAATGCTTAATTTGAGTAAGTAAAGGGTAATGCTGGAGTATGAACTGCTATAAACAAGAATTTCTTTATGTCAGGAGGGAAGCATCACACCCCTGAGATGGATAAAAATTGTGCAATTGTCAAATGAGAAGTAGGATACAATGAAAACATTAAATAAGATCTGTAAAAGAGCCAGTGGCTGGATTCACAGCTAAAACTTGGTTCAGGTTGAATAAGGGAAGAATACATCACAGTTAATGACTTTTAACAATTAGGGTGCAAGTTGTTTGGTTTAAAGGAGATTTATCAGGTCCTTTCTGGTCTAAATCAATGCAACTTAAGTTGTAAACCACAGCTGCACATCCAGGCCAGGCATTTCTGTGTAGATGCCAGCTTTCACCTGCTGCTCTCCCTGCTTGGACATGCAGCACTGGGTTGCACAGAAAGCTCCAATGAAACCCCAGTGCCACTGCACAGCTGCACGTGGTTATTCTCTATCTGCACAAGCAAATGCCCAGTTAGGTTCTCAGGAGGCACCTGAGGCATTTAACAGGAGCAGGAAGCTGGAATTCCTCTATTTCCTTCCCTTTGTTGCAAGGACAGCAGTGATTTCAAAGAGCAGAAGCAGCAGATTTCCTTGTTCTGCAGCAAAACAACCCTTAGTTAAATGTCCCAATGCCTGTCACCACAGGGACACCAGTCCCACGTGTGTTTGAGATCTCCCTTTGTCACTGTCCTGATTTAGCTACTGCTATAGAAGCTGTGCATTCAATGTCATTTCAATCCACATTTTTCACCCCAGCCAACTGCTCCTGAAGGGCACTGATGTGCCTTTTGTAGAGATTCAGGCATTATCTTGGCGACCATAATGAGGAGAAGCTTTCTGGTTTTGTTTGTTTTTAAATACAAGTTTGGATTGTGAAACAATCACGCCACTGGGTCTTGAAAAAAGTCTTTGGTGACCACATGTTTGCCTGCATAATCTCATCTAAACAGGGATTCTTGTTTAAAAGTGACTCAGACAATGAGGCCACACAAGGATAACAGCACTGCAAGTGCTTTTCAATGGATAAAAATAATAATAATAATAAAATTATACACAAGTTCCGCTTTTGTGCGAGGTTTTATATTTGAGGGCATGTAATGGAACTGAAGCATTTTAAAATGTCCACATAAAAAGTATTCACCATGCTTCAGATCAAAGAGTGATAGTAAAAGATTAAGCACATTTATTGCTAAGTAGAAAAACATTTCAACATACCAGCTGAAGATAACCATATGCAAATGATGTTTGCTTCAGTTCCCAATATGAGCTACCTAAATATAAATTTTACAAGCAGCAGACAATGGGAAACCAGCAGAAGATGATGAATTCCAAAACCCCAAGCTCTCCACCAGTGCAAGTTTATCAGGACAGCCTGAAAAAGCAACTGCACACTCTCCAAGGGACATGAGTTAGCCAGGGAACCACACACATCCCATTTCCACTCTGGAAAGGTTCTGCTGTGGGAGCTGGGCATCTCACACGTGCCACTGCCAAATTTAGCACACAAGGCAGTGTTGACACCACTGTGAGAGAGGCTGTGAAGGAACTGAACCAGCAGCAGCCCCAGGAAGGGAGCAGCTTCCAAAGATGCTCCTCTGGCTGCTCAGCGCTCAAGCTCTGCGTGGGTAAGCTCACTGTGAGCACCAGGACATCAATTTGCATCGTGTGTCTGTCAAACTTTACAGCTCTACACCATTAAAGTGTCTCCACTGAGCAAAACATGCAACCCTCAGTGTCCCACAGATCATCACAAGCTGTTAAGGTTACAGGAAAAGGTTAGGGAAGCCCTGATGTCCAAGGATGGACCAGCTCCCTTGCCTAGGCTCAGGTGAAACAGAACTTGCTGAGGGTGCCTTCAGGGGATATCCTGCTGAGCCAACTTTCCAGCATCTGCCAGAAATGCCACACACTGCAAAGACACTGATGAATATTTCCTGCTGCTTGCTGGAAGTCTTGCCCTAACCATCGGTCTTTCAACATTGTATTCTTGATTGAGAAGTATCTTTGCTAAGTGCAGGCTCTGCATGGAGTTGTACAAGCAGGAGAAGAAATTTCCTTCCATGAGGTTATAGATGACATCAATTATTCACTCTCCAGCATGTCTTGAAGGTGAGATCCAAGAATGGTGTCACCTTTCTTTGAGGCTGTGATTCTTCTGAATGACAAGAAGGACTGAAGATGGAATCTCCCATTCCCTGCTCCCTCACTGGCTGGGAACTGGCACACAGGAGGGTGATAGCAGGGACACAACAAAACCAAAAGCTTTTGTGCAGTGCTCTTCCTCACCCTTCTCCAGAAAATCCATCCTTCCTTTTCCCACTTTGCTCTCTAACGCTTCCTGACTTCAGCCTCAAAGATGAAGACATCCTTGAGGCCAAGGTGTCGTTCAGCCAAGAGGAATGAAGAGCTGCTATGACATCAGAGCCTCATGTTTCAGGAGTCAGAAAGCACAGGAGAAAATAGGAATTGTCCTCGAGAGGAATAGCCAGTCAAAACTCTGACAAACACACAGAACATCCTTCCCTTTTGGCAATTCTGTCCCTTGGCAAGCAGCACATCCATTATTTTATTTCTAAGGGAACCATGAAAAGTTCTTGGGGTTTTTTCTGGTTTGAACAAGTTCATGGAGCATTGCCTTCAGAGCCAATGATTTTGTACATGTCAGTAAAGCCTGATGTTCCAACAATTGTGTGTCAGTGGCATGCCCTGAATTAGAGGATGGTTTTGGGTGACAGTCAAGTAAACTCCAGTGAAGGCAGTGGGAAGTTTGCCTGAATTAAAGCCTGAATTATATCCAAGAATGTGGTATAATGCAAACTGTACAGAAAGGAATCTAAAGGTCACATGTAATACACTAGATTATTTCTAGATTTTCTAGACCCTTATTTCCTAACATCATTAAAAGAATTCTGAAGAGCTCGTGGACAGAAGTCAAACATCTCAAAAACTCATAGAAGGATAAGGATAATTGTACCAAAAGGACAACCCAAAAATGACCTGCCATTTTGAACATTTCCAGTGCTTTTAAAAGACTCTTACATTTGCAGTGGCAGGAGTTAGACTACAGTGAAAACATCAGTGCTAAAATACTCTTGTCTGGCCTGCACCCACATTTTTTCTGTATTTCCTAAACAGGTAAAAAAAGTGGTAAAAAATCCAAACGAAACACACACACACAAAAATCCTACACTGAACCCGAGGTTTGATAAACAAGAATAATTACCACCTGAAAAAAAACAACTAACACACTTGTTAAGATTTAGAAAGCCTACTCATAAAGAAGGAGAAAACTGTAATCAGAGCTGTCTACAAAAATGGGATGAATGGTTTCATGTTTGGGCTAACTCGATAAACTTGCCATCAATCAGAACCAAAACATACAGCTGAAATTGCAAAATCAGGTGCACAGAAACGCACAACCCACAAATTTCAAGTTACTATTTTCATGGAGTTGGATTAGTTGGTGTAACAGATTATAATTCTTTGCTTTTCACACAAATCATAGCCCTACTGTAAGTGCATCTGAGTAGCCATGTCTGCTGCTGGTGTTCAGACATCGTTGGGAAGAACATTGATTCCAAAAGCAAAAGGCTCAGATTAGGAGACCGATGTGTTGAGAATGGAGCTAGAAAATCAGGAGCTAGAACGTGCACTGGGATTAATTGCTCAGTTACAGAGTCCAGGTTTAGGGGAAAAAAAGGGAATTCAAGAGTAAAATTAACAAGAGAAGTGGTCAGGAAGCTGAAGCCGAGTAAGCAGAGCACTGAGATCGAATGAGAAAAGAGGTGGGAAACACAAAATGAGTATGGAAGGGGGACTTGCAGTTAGGAGGAAAATGGAAAAGCAAAAGGGACAGGTCTGTTGGAATGTGCACTGGAACAAGGAGAATTACTTGGCAAGGATCATGAATTTAAAAAGCAGCAAAATGGGGACTCAGCCATGGGAGAACTCAGATCTGATAAAGAGATGGCAAACAGCAAGCACAGACTGGCTGAGGACTCTGGGGCCACTGGTACAGAGAAGTTGTATTTCATTGGGATTTGATTGGGACTCTGAACCCAACAGTTTTGTTCCTGCTAGTAATACATTTGTCAGTCTCTGCTTTACCAGTTTCCTCTTCACAAAGCCTAGGAAATGACACCACTATGTTAAAAAAAAAAAAATCCTACTTTTTACATTTATTTTTTAGTTAGTGACTACTGTCTCAGAATTGATTGCTAAGGGTTTTCTTCTTTCCTTACAGCCTTTCCTGCAGCATTTCTTGTAATGGTGTGATGGAAAAATTGAGATGGCAATTTATCCAAGGCCACAGCTTGCCAATACCAGGAGCAGCACATGAGCTGGATGCCTTCCTCTCAAACCCAGTGCTTATTCTTCCACCCTGTGCTTCGCTGCAGCCAGGGATGCTGAGAGTCACCCCGTCAGAAGCAGGGTTTCTGAGAACTCTGGGAAAGGCTGAGCCTAAATTCCATTCTATTCAACCTCCTCAAAACCACACAGTGATTCACAATCGTTCTGGAAGAAGCCCTCAAGGATTTTTTTGGCACAGTTTTCCTCTCTTCTCATCCTGACTCGGGTCCCTTTGCAGCCGCCTCAGCGTCGCTCTCCCAGCTTCTGTCACTCAGTCCTCACTCCTCAAACACCACATCTGTGGAAGCTCCCCCAGCTGCAGCAGGGCTGGCACGGGGCCCAAGGCAATAAAACTATCAGAGGTTATTAGCTCTGTGTGCTCTCTGTCCCTCACCCCTGATGTCAGCATCCCTCCCTCCCCTGCTCCCTCACTGGCTGGGAACTGGCACACAGGAGGGTGATAGCAGGGACACAACAAAACCAAAAGCTTTTGTGCAGTGCTCTTCCTCACCCTTCTCCAGAAAATCCATCCTTCCTTTTCCCACTTTGCTCTCTAACGCTTCCTGACTTCACACACGAAAATTTGAGCCTGTTCCATCTGGTGACTCCAGAAATCTCTGATACAAAAATTGCTGAAGTTTGTTATGCCAACACATAGAAATGTAGTAGGTAATTACAGAAATGTAATAGATAGTCACATCCACACCTATTCTGTCAGTCACCCAAAAATGCCAGAAAAAAAAAAATAAATAAAGATCACTTCCTTCTTTTTTAATACAGGAATTCCCTGCTCAACAGGACACTCCCATAATGATCAGGGGATGAAGGCAAGCCCCCTTTCCATAGGCAGGCACAAACAGTGGCTGGCACCAGAACTGACAAGCAAGCAGAGATCCCACCTTCGTTTTCACAGGGTTCTATTTGTGGTTTAACAAATTAGTCTGCAGGTCTAACCCATTCTAAGCTCAAGAGATCTTTCTCTATATTTAACTGGTGTACAGCAGGATTTCCTTCCTGCAAGAAGGCCAAGGAAGGGAAAGCAGAACTACCAAAATAACAGAAGGAAGATTTTTCCCTGCTCTTTCTCCAGAGCATAAACAACTGAGTCTCCTTCCCTGGAACGTGCTGCAAACCTTGGTCTCAACCTCATTGAGTTATCACCGTGCTGTGACACTGACCAGGCTTGTGCCTTTTGCAGCTGCCAGTGAAGTGACAGAAGCATTTTCCTCTCAGCTTCCTATCTCAGGCAGTCCCTAGTTTTATTCCTAAATGTGCATTATCTCTGCCCTAATGCATAATTGCAGGGATAACAAGCAGAAAGGCCCTGTATCACTCACAGCCTCTGGTGCAGGCTGACTTTCATTCCCCTCAAAACACCTCCAGTTTTTCTGATTGCATTAACACACAACTGTTCTTTGCACTGGTTTATACATGAGCTTACTTGACTTGTAAATTTAAATTAAGTCTCAGCAAGTTCATTAATACAAAAAAAACAATCCAAAAATTGCACCTAATACAGCTCCCCCCATTTGTGGAAGTTCAATGGTTTTCCAGTAACAATAGTTTTCCAGTTGCTTTTGCAGTAACAGTGCAAAAGTAACACATAAAAACTGCTGAAGCAAATTTTAAGCATTTTTTATGAGTGTATTATAATATTCTGGCATATTTCTTTAAGCCAGTGACAAAGACACTGCAGTGAGCATAAAGATAGGAAATTTGGGGGTTAGGATAAACGTGCATTTCAAAACTGAAAGCGCTTCACAGCCCGAGTTACCATCCCTAGACTTGATAAAAAAGGCCTGAAGATTTGTAGGAATTATTATTACAGGAAGCTGGATTGCAGAGAAACAGGCAGAATATCTATGTAGTATTCAGCCTAAACTTGTGATACATAACAGCTACTCACAATTCCCAGCTAATGCAAAAGGGAAGGGATTATTTACTGGACCCTTCTGTGTCTAGTTTCAGTGCTCACCCCTGAGGCATCACATCAAATAGGTCTTGCAGATAAAGGGAGACACACAGGAGGTTCCTGGTTTTGTTCAGGTGATGGGGTTTGTGTCTCTGAGTGTGCCCTGAGTGACCCATGGCTGCTCACACGTGTGAAACTCACACACAGCAGTTATTTACCCAAGCATTATTTAGGTGCCATTTCTCTGCTTTTACAAAGAGAAGGAAAGAAGGCACCCACACAGTTCAGGATTCCTTTCTCTTCCCTCACCACCCTCTCCCTCCATCAGCTTGTTGAAGGCAGTTGACTGGATTTTAACCTGGGTCACCAGGGAAAACATTATTTGGAAAGTCATGATGAAACTTTGGAGAAGGGATACTCAGAGCCTAAGGCAAATCTGGCAGCTTATTGGAGCAATGTTATGGCACTTTCAGAGCTTGTAAAACAGTTACTGCCCATCATGTTCTCTGTAGAGAATTTCTTGTGTCTCAAGAAGTTAGAGATGTCTTAGGAAACCAGGGATGTGGGAGTTTCTCTGGTAGCTTTAACCCTAAAAAAAGCTAAATGGCAAAGTGGAAATGAATCAGGAGATCTGGGCAGGTGGAAAGATTCTGTGTGCATTCAATGGCCCTTCTGCACAGCTCACACATCTGTGCATGGCCCACATGAACACATTTCAGTCAGACACTCCTTGCCTGTGTCACATCACAGCCTTTGCTCATGGCTACAAAAGAAATCTGATTGTGGAATAGACGCTCACAAGTAGGAAAAAGAACTTAAAATACAAAGTACATGAGCTTTTACAGGAATATGTTATTAACCCCAGCTTCTTTCTAGTCTCCTCCATGCACAGTCTGGCTCTCTGACAGTAAGGTCCCACTCTTGTACAGCTCCTGCCTCATGGAACAGCTCTCCTTTAACTCTCATCTGTCCTTTTATCCCGTTCCAAAACACAACTAACACATTTTTTCACCCTTATCTCACCCATTTGCCTTCTCTTCCCCTCCCTGTTGCTCAGGACTTTACTCACAGAGTGCAGCATCTGCTGTGTGCTCAGAAAGTGTGTTCCCCATGATGCTTTTTTGCTTTTTATNACACCTGCCAAGGGACAAGTGTATCAGCTGAGAAAACAACAGCAGAACACACAGAACCCAACAGCCACAAACACAGACTAACAGAGATCTGAGCAGTCAGAGCTCCAGGGTTTGATTTGTAAAGAAGAGTCGTCTCGACTTCACCAGCACACACTAAGTATCCCTTTTTCCAGTTTTAATTATTTCTTCCATTCAGACACAAAGAACAAAGTGGAGTCTGGCAGATTACTCATTTAACAACTTCTTCCCCTGCTTCTGTGGAACAGCTATTTGGGTAAATTAACAATTCCTCCTCATCCTCAAGGCTGTAACATTTCCAGACTTTCCTGAGATGAGAATTCCTGCTTGGTTAGGTTTTTTTAAACCCTACCAACAAACAATATGAGTGTTTTTATAGACATTCTAAATGATGCAAAATTTGTCTTGGAAAACAGATGCAGAATAGAAATTTAACACAAAAGGTGCACGTATTTGTTGACAGCAGAACAGTTTCAATACATCTCCTTCGATTACAGACTTCCAACCTGGCTTTAGCCAGCAGTCTCCTCACTGAATTAAGGCAAATACCCACAACCCAATTAAACTCAAAACAAATTGTGAGTCCTCTAACCTCCAAACCTGCTTCCTTTCCTTCTTTCAACCTTGCAAATCACAACATGCATGAACATACCTGTTTTCATCACCAGGGGACCAATTGAATCTGCTTTTTATTAAATAAAATATAATAATTTTTGAGAGGTGCCCTACTGAAGTTTTTTAAATACACACCCCACAATCCATCATTGTTAAACACCAAGTCACACCAGCAAAGAGCAGCAAGACCAACTCATGTGCACTGTACATGCAGAGAGTGATTAACAATCATTTATCACCTCCTGCTCCTCTTTTTTCTACTTCTTTAAGGAGTTACAGTGCAAAGGTGCTACAAGTTTTTTCCTATCTCTTTTTCTTTTAAACACCAAAGTATTGTTCCATCAATTCCTGAAGTTTGCAATGTGTTTTCTAAAACTTCAAGAGATGTTTAACCAAATGACTGACTTCCAAGGGCAGCATGAATCTTTTTAATTACAATGTCTGTCAGCCATCCCAGTTGTCGCTGCTTTGGAAGTATGGCTTTTGTTTTACTCCACTGTTGCTCCAAAATGTCTCAAGTCTCAATAAATTTTATTCAGGAAATAGCATCCCTGCTCCTAAACTCTGGGAGTAAGTTTTCATCCCAATTCAACCCGACAAGCAGGAGATTTATTCACATATTTGAGAGGAAAAAGGATGTTTTCTGCTAATTCAGTGAGCTGAGTTCCAGAGCTGGTTTGTGTTCCGCCCTCACTGAGCAGAATTCTTTGCCATGGCTTCGTGCTAAGCCAAAAGCAAACACTCTTCCTTTTTATATGGACAGCTCAATCCCAAAGGACCAACACTGGCATCAGTGGTGACACAAGAATTGCTGTGTTCCCCCAACAAGAGGGAATAATCAAAAAAACCCAAAATTAAAAAAAACCCAAACAAACAAACAAAAAAACCCACAAAAACCCAAACAAACACCAGGAATATTAGAAAACCCCAACCCCACAAACATTGCTCAGCCAAATCAATGCACGTGCCTGAAATGCCAGCATTAATTAGCCACCAAGCTGTGCTCTCAGGTAGCACTGAGAGGAGGACAGCACCAACTCCACAATGCCTCATAGTAAAACAAAAACCACCAGGTACAAGATTAACCACCCTGATTAAAAGGTATCTCCCACAAATACCTGCACATTAACATTTACCAAGCTCTTTTGCAGCACGCAGAAATCTGTTAACCTCAGCATCACATCCAGCACCTGTGCAATATTTTGGAATATTCTTCTCTAAAACCAGCTCAACTGAAACAGGCACCACCATGAATTGACAAGACACAGCAGTCAAAACCAATTTTTATGATGCTCTAACCTTTGGTGGATCTATTTCCATTCCCTACCTTCAAAAGTCTCCACCATCAATTTTCAAAAGGACTTTCAAAAGAGCAAGACAACACCATGGAGGACTTACCAGATTGGAATTGGTGGCATTGGAATCATCTTCTGGAAAGGGGATATAGATAGCTAAGGCCACACAATTGGCAAAAATAGTCAGTAAAATAATTATTTCAAATGGTCTGAGGAACGGAGTTAAGGAAATTCTTCCAAAACGAGCACACAAAAAATAAAAAGAAATAATAATAAAAAAAAAAGATTTATAAGAATTCTGTTTAAAGAAAGCATTCCAAACCCCTTATATTCTGAAAAGAAACATATGCCTTTTTAAAGTGCTTTTAGGAGCTCCCAGCCAAGAATCTTCCTAATATGTCAAAAGCAGTGCAGGCCAGTCGCGTGCCAGAGTAAACACAGATTTCCTAAAAGTTTTCTCTTCTTTTACTTGTTTAGATTGCATTTTCCCCGTTCTCCTTCGAGTGTGGCTGCACCAGTTTCAATAAGAGAAACCTGTTCTATGATGACTGCAGTTGTTCCTTTTAGGATTAACTTTTCTTGGTTGTTTTCCATCTGCATTTATGAATTCTCAAATAATTTCAACCAATATTTTGGGGGTTTTTTCTTTTGCTGTTGTTGCTGTGGTTTTTTCCCACCTTTCTCAGTTTCTCTCTCACATCTCAGAGTTCAATGTGAGGGCCCAAACAATACATGCATACATGGCTAGAAGATGTTTAAAAAAGGATAAATTTTATCAAGGCAAAAAAAGGTCTTTGTCCAAAATGCTGAATATTTCCATGTATGCTTGTTTTGCTTAAAATTTATTTGAGGGAGTACCTCCTTTTCTCTTATTTGCATTTCATTAGGCATCAGAGGGAGCACAAACATCCCTGCACAGTGCATTAGGGACAGCAGGAAGCTGAGAGTCCCTTCTGACAGAGGAACACTTCACAGCCTTGCATCAACTCTGTCAGGGAAAAGAGAAACCAAACATTTGGGAGGTTGAACAGAGAAATCCTGCCCAGGCTCAGTGCCCCCTGGAATCAGAGGGTGGTTTTTCTACTGCCCAGTGTCCTGGCACTGCATTTTATCTACTCCAGCGGTCTCCTCACTCCCAGTTGCTGTGAAGTGTCTCCAGACTCAGACTGGAGACCAGATTTACGTTCTGTCTGCATTTACTGGCCTGCAAGGATCTCCTGGAGGCTGGTTCGGGGGTAACTCACCGGTATTCCAGAGGGGAATGAAGAGCAGGATGGGACAGGGAGAATGCCAAGCATAACCTGTGCCACTGGGAGCACTTGAGCAAGGATTTATCTGCCATGGGACTGGCTCTGCATCCAACGCAGCAGGGATGATTTTGGTCAGCAGGGCACTGCTCAAGGCAGGAAAAGGGCAGGAAAAGGGCAGGAAAAGGGCAGGAAAAGGGCAGGAAAAGGGCAGGAAGGCTCTGCATGTTAAGCTGAGCTGCAAGATGCACACAAATCCCAGGCACCTGGCTGCTGTTTATACTCAAATGCATTCTGCATTTCACTTGTGGAAGAGTCAAAGGGTTCCCAGCTCACCAGGCTGCTGTGCTTAAGCCTCTGAATTACAGGAGATAAGTGGTACCATGGAGGAAGAAGAGCAGATCAGGATAGGAAGACTACACCAGCATTCTCAGGGATGTACTACCTCAGGCTCTTTGTATGATGTTTACTGCTTAAAATCTGGATTTCTACAGGCCTTCATTTTCTTAATCACTTTTTCCCCCAGATTTTTTTTGTTTTGGCAGGATTATTGTCCATTGATTTATCACTGTTTACACATATTTTCTTGCACTTCTATTCTCTTTTGGCACTGTAAACATTCAATTGTATAAAATCTACAAATACACTGCAAAAAGGCAGAAAATGAAATACACAGCTAAGTCTTTGCAAAACAAGGTAATTACTTAATTTCACTACTTCTTAAATGCAATTGCTCATTCAGGCTCTTAACACTGTAACATTTGGGTAAGAAACACCACTGAAGTACCATTTGATATTTGTTTAATATCTATTGTGCTTCAGCTTCAGTGGTACAGCCAATTAAGGTAAGCCTTTCTCAGTAGTTTTTAGCAAGTAGGAAAAGTCAGAATATGGAATTAAATTAGACCTTGTCACACCCCTTTGATATGGCTTCTTGTCACTGAAGTGTTTCGTGTTTACAAACTCTGGATGTCCAATGAGGGGTTCTGATGGGAAAAAAATACTTCCATCAACTCACCTAAAACCAAACAAAACCCAAAACTGCAAGCTTCAGCACCTTTGTATTGCTTTAAGGGCATTGTTTGGTCATCTCTTGGTCTCAGCAGTGCTGTACCCTGGTTTACAGGACATCATCCCCATCATCCTCTGCTGATCTTGTTCGTCTATCAAATGTCACTCTGAGCTTTCTCTGCAGACATGTGGTTACTGGGGTGCTGCTAGGTAAACCAACATTCGGTTTTATCCTGTTAGTCATCACCCATCATCTTATGCTTCAAGTATCAGACTTATGTCAGAAGCAGTAAAAAGCAGCAAACTCAATCAGGGGATTAGAAATTAGCATGTGAAGAAGAAAGGAACAGGCAGGCAGGTAGTTTAAGGACATGGAAGGATTGACAGGAGCATTTTTAACAAGTTCTTCATTTGAAAAATATGTCCATGTCAGCAATACCTAATATACTCATTTTCTGTTTTCACCTAACATCCCACCAGACACCCAGAGGAATAATATTATCACATTGTCTTAAATGCCTTAATTCATTTTTTATCCTATTAACTACTGCCAAGTTCTGTACTGCCTTTCCTTGACACGCTCATCTGTCCCTAAAAACATCCTTTTTCTTTTGTATTTCCTGAAGAACCCCCTCAGCTTGTGATCACTGTTCAGGGTTAATCCTGGTTCCTCTTTGAGGATGCCAAGGAGGCATAGCTCATTTCAGTTTGAGTTTCACACCAAAGACTCCAATTCCAGCTTGCACTGATCAGAGCTGGGTGACTAAAAATAAAGCAGTGGTCAAACTCTCCCTGGCTTTCCAGGGAAGCAGCACTGACCCCTGCTCTCTGCAATTCTGTGTCTGTGCTTATCATCTCTCATCTCTGACACTGTCTGTCTCTTGTTCAGGCTATCAGATCTGGCTGTGCACTGCATCTGTACATGTTGCAGGATTTAACTGTGTTTCTTTTTCCCTTCTTCTACATAACCATTATCCCTCACTGTACTTTACTGAGCCTTATTATTTTATAATATATAACCAGAATTCTGACATGATTCACAGTCCTCAGCCCTGCCTCAGGTTGCACACCTTTGGGGTTGCTTTACCTTGTCCTTTTGCCCCATTCTTTTCCCCATACCACACAAAGCGTGATGTCGTATGTTTGACAAAAAACTGCACAATTCCAGGTACCAGAGCTTTGGACTGGTGGCACCTCTAAAATACAATTAAATTTAAAAAAGGGAAAGCCAGAAGGTGGTGTCTCCCACAGAGTCTGACCTCAGACACCTTGAATATCTCTCCCATGCATTTCAGCCTGGGCTGTGTGTTTGTCAAAGAGCAGAACTCAACCACTAAACTTTATCATTCGAGCTTCCAGTGGTGTCTCACACACAGGTATAGCTCAGGTTTCACTTCTAGTCCCCTTTCCTGCCACCCCTCCAGCATAAACCATCTCAGTTAAGACACCAAAACCATCCACGAGCTCTAAGCTCCCAGTGGTGCCTTTCAAATGAACTCATTGGTTTCCCCTGCTCAGGAGCTGATGCGCTGCCAAAGGATATTTCCATTCGACGATGCTGATGCACGCCCTGCGGATGGGATTCTTGAGCGTGAGGCACAGCAGGGCGCGGGGCGGGCGCGTGGCCGTGGCGGTGCCCTGCTTCTTCTGCTTGCCGTACTGCTGCCGCTTCCTCTGCGTGGAGCTGGCCGTGGAGATGGTGGCGTTGCCGGCGCTGCCCATCAGCTTGGCCTGCCTGGCGGCATCGATGGCAGCCTGCCAGGACAGGGCTGCCCCCGGCGTGGGGATGTGCTCTGGGGCCAGCCCCACAGCCGCGTTGGCGTTCATGTTGGCGTGAGCTGCACGGGGACTCCCATAGTTGGAACCTGTCGGGGGGGAAAAAAATAAATAAATAAATAAAATAAACCAGAGAAATTGGTGAGGATGTTTTTTAAACTGCAGAAGAGGTAGTGTTTTCAAAAAATCTTCAGTATCAGCCACCCCCAAGAGCTGAGGCTCTTGGGGTTGGCTGATACTGAAGATTTTTTGAAAACGCTACCTCTTCTGCAGTTAAGTGTAGAGTATTATAGGTAACTCAAATTCTTCATTGTAAAGCAATACTCCTCTGCAATCCTTTGTTTTACAAGAGACCCCCAACAAGACTGATGCATACTGAGCTGTCCAAAGTGCCTCCAATCAATACAGTCTCCAGAGATTCACAGAAAAGAAACTATCCTCCTTTTTCTTTTTCACCCACATATTTTGCAAATCGTGTTTGAAAGCCCAAAAGGTGAGGCCAGCCCTCATCCCCTCATCACTCAGACACACAGCACTTGGTACATGGCAAAGGACCCAAAGCAGACTGTCAAGTCCTGTCACAAAAATCTTCATGCTTCTTCAAGGTTACCTCGAGGTAAAGTGACATTTTACCAATAAGCTTCATTCTCTCTGCAAGCAGTGCCTAAGAACAGCCTGAGCAGAAGGTGCAGTGGGGCAGAAACCAGCACACAAAGGCAGGGCTCGTGGCCTTTGTGCTCTCTATATTCCTGTACCGACATACATCTAGAAATTGGAACCAATTCCATGTCCTGATAAACTGACAGATGAACTCCTGAATCAAGGGAGAAATTAATTTTAAAAGCATAGATTAATGAGGATGCTAAAACCTGGCAGTCCCGAGTTTTGCAGCTTCTTTAGCCGAAATTGAGGAAGTGTGTGCGTTTGTCCCATCATAATAATGGAATATGCACAGCAGGTGATGTGTGGCTGATATTGAGAAGGTCTCAGCAGTACAAAAAATAAACTCACTCATCCAAGCTAGTGCAATTGTTTTCCAGTGTTTCAGTAAAGACAGCTAAGTCACCTGTGCCTCTCCAACGAGGCTTTTCCAGGGACTCAAATCAAAACCTCAATCACTTAAAGAAGAGAGAATTTTGAAACATCAGAACAGATTGCTTTACTCTTTGGGCTCTGCTTCAGCTGAGTTCTGCAAGAACTTGTGAAAGATTAACTGACTTTTAGCCCAGGCACTTGACAGAAGAAAATGTAAGCCCTGTTTAAAAAGTGCAGCATGGAATCTACACAGCAAACTTTGTCACAACAGCAAACTTAGAGTAAGAAAAATCCCTTGTTTAGGTATGTCCTGTGCCACATTTAAGAGACCACTTGTATTTGTTGTGGTCTTGTCAGTTTGCCTGTGGCCCATAAGTT
Organism: Aleadryas rufinucha; assembly: GCA_013397815.1. Lineage (NCBI taxonomy): Eukaryota > Metazoa > Chordata > Aves > Passeriformes > Aleadryas > Aleadryas rufinucha. Next base: position 76,866 of record VZTH01013946.1, read on the forward strand.
GAGAGGCAGATAAATGGAGGCCTGAGGGATCAACAGATCTTATTCCTCCACAGTTCAGCTCCAAACCCCTGCCCCACTCCTGAGGCTCGTGCTTCCATTTACATCTGAGCAGCAGAGAAATGCACACACAAGGGGCAGGAGCAGGAACCCAGTCAGGGAGTGAGATCACCTCTCTCAAAGCAAGCTCAAAGCCTCCTGCTGCCCATGTTCCACTTCAGATTGGTGTAGAAATAGGGTATTACAGAATAGCACAGATGGGCTCCTGTAGGCTATCAGACACAGCAAAGGGAAGACCACTTGTAGCTCCGTTTCATTTACAATATCAAATGAAAGACATTTAAAACCAAGCTTGGCAAGCTCTTCCTGAATGGAAGTAATTACTAGAGATGCATATTTCATAGCTGGATGTGCAGTGCCAAGGTACCACAGCACTGACTGCACTGCAAATGGGTTAAAGCAGGTAGAATAAATACAATTACATCAGCACACAGAGTGCAACAGGATGTGCCTCTACCTAGAAAGCGTTCAGGATTTGTAAATTCATCTCACTGAATCGCAAGGAAGGACATGGCACAGTCAGATGTTATTTTATGTCAGGCACTGCCATAAGATTTTCAGGCTGTTACAGCCTCATTACATAGCAGGGAAATCTAGAGCTTGTCTGTGCTCACTGAAAAACCTCCCAGTTGCAAACCCAGCCAAAGGGAGCTGCTGATGAGTAATGCGGCTCTGGTATGTGAAAGGGAAAGCTGAAAGAAACAAGAAATGGGAAATGGTTAATTCACATCCCTCAGATTGTGAAAATGAAGAAAAAGAGCTTTCAGAATCGTACAGGCTAAGCAGATTTCCTCGATGAAGCAGGCAATCAAGTGGCAGACAAACTTAGTTTTCTGAGGCTAAGCAAATTGCGCACAGCGCTGCTCATGGGATCCGTATTTATTTTCAGACTAGTTCCAGATGCAGTTCTTCTCTTTAGCATCTCTTTGACCTCCCTAGCCTGAGGCGTGCTGGAAAGAAAAAGTAAATGGAAAATTACTCTAATTATTCTCTAGCTCCAGCTCTCCTTTAATACTGACCCATTAGAGTGCATCAGAAAGATGTGTGTTTCCAGTAAAAGCAAACTTGCTGATCCCTCTCCACAGTGTTCCTATCATGCTGACTAGACCATGTGGTCCTGTGAATCAACAGCTGCTGCATCTTAATGAAGACTTTTCTGCAATTTGGGAATGTGTCAAGCATCTTCGTTATTATTCCTGATTAGCTGGGCTCCATATGAGGGTCCAAGTCCGTGCATTTTGACTTTGATGTGCCAGCAAAGCTAAGGATCCAACTTTCTGTGGTTGTTTTGGTTTTGCCTCTAATGTGATCAGCACTCCCACAACAAAGTGCTTGGTCTCAAATTAATTTCAAACGAGGAGCCGGTAATGACAGATTTATATTAACAAATACTACAGCTATTGATTACTGATGAGGATCTGTCTGTTTTATGAAGCTCAGAGGCTGCAGACAGGATCTGTAGTAAATGACTAATGGCAGCGACAAACGACTTGTTCTAGAGGTACTTTACAGAAATAGCTTGAACAAAAGAGCGAAGCTCCCACAGCTACATTCAAGAGCTGAGCAAAATATTTTCAAAGGCAGCACAGCCAAAGTCTCAGGCAGAATGAAATTCCACCCTATAATCCAAATACTTAGGGTTAATTCCTGGGAAGCAAGGAGAACACAGCTCACATTGAACTCGTGAGGCACCACGCTGAAATTTCACCTACAGCACTCATTTCTCCCCCACCACAAAATTTTTTTGCAGCAACCTGAGAGCTGCAGTTACTGGATTTGGGGTTTTTTTCTATTTGCAGTGCAGCAGTGCAATCCCTCACTCGATTTCCCCACCACAAATAAGGTTTCACGCTACCAAATGCCCCATTATTAAGCTGGATGTTGAGCAGAAGCAGGAAATGGAGATTGAGCCCCCACCCAAAGGCAATAACTCCCTAAGCACTGTGATCCCCAGCATCACCACCCTGCTAATCCCCACCACCCTTCAGCAAGAATTTGTGCTGCTGACTGTGTCCAGCTGGTGCACAAAATTCTGCTCTCTCAAGTCCTTCTGTGCTGCAGACCATGAATTTGAGCATCTGAATATAATTAAACAGAAAAGTCCATATATAAATGTACAAGGTTCATTACAAGTCTTTGGAAAAGACTTCCACTTCTGAAAAAAAATGTGGATTTTCAGAACCGAAACAGATGCAGGAACAACAGAAACACAGGTCTCAAATATCAGAGTTAGGTCACAAAAGCAGCAGGTANGATGAGGATCTGTCTGTTTTATGAAGCTCAGAGGCTGCAGACAGGATCTGTAGTAAATGACTAATGGCAGTGACAAACGACTTGTTCTAGAGGTACTTTACAGAAATAGCTTGAACAAAAGAGCGAAGCTCCCACAGCTACATTCAAGAGCTGAGCAAAATATTTTCAAAGGCAGCACAGCCAAAGTCTCAGGCAGAATGAAATTCCACCCTATAATCCAAATGCTTAGGGTTAATTCCTGGGAAGCAAGGAGAACACAGCTCACATTGAACTCGTGAGGCACCACGCTGAAATTTCACCTACAGCACTCATTTCTCCCCCACCACAAAAATTTTTTGCAGCAACCTGAGAGCTGCAGTTACTGGATTTGGGGTTTTTTTTTCTATTTGCAGTGCAGCAGTGAAATCCCTCACTCGATTTCCCCACCACAAATAAGGTTTCACGCTACCAAATGCCCCATTATTAAGCTGGATGTTGAGCAGAAGCAGGAAATGGAGATTGAGCCCCCACCCAAAGGCAATAACTCCCTAAGCACTGTGATCCCCAGCATCACCACCCTGCTAATCCCCACCACCCTTCAGCAAGAATTTGTGCTGCTGACTGTGTCCAGCTGGTGCACAAAATTCTGCTCTCTCAAGTCCTTCTGTGCTGCAGACCATGAATTTGAGCATCTGATTATAATTAAACAGAAAAGTCCATATATAAATGTACAAGGTTCATTACAAGTCTTTGGAAAAGACTTCCACTTCTGAAAAAAAATGTGGATTTTCAGAACCGAAACAGATGCAGGAACAACAGAAACACAGGTCTCAAAAATCAGGGTTAAGTCACAAAAGCAGCAGGTAAGGTTGCTCTACAACAGGAAATGAACCACGTTGATGCTGAAAGCTTACAACTAAATCACCCAAACTGTCATTGCCAAAAACGCTATTAAAATACACACTGATGACCATTCATAGTGTCATAAGTGGTATTTGCATTCTAACACCATCTGTCATGCCACCCATCAACTCTCTCAAAAAAAGCATCATAAAATAACCCAGCTTTGCAGTGACCATTTGGCACAAGACGTGGGCAAGTTAAAGGCACGATGGAATCACCTCAAAAAAAATGATTCTCATTTTTTCAGAACTCAATTCTGAGGTTTTTCAACTTCACCTAGTTAGCCATACATTTATTTTAGAGAAATTTGTGCTCAGATGAATTATTTAAGTGAAAATTGACCTATCCTGATGTGGAATGCCATTATTCTTTTTCCCCCCATCACTTTAGAAACAGCAGAATCCTAAAATTGCACACCTTGAAAATGCTTCACAGCTGTGTTTTTCCCCAAAGCAGAGGAGAGCTGGGCTCAGTAAAAGAGGAGAGTGCTTAACTGAGTGTCTGAACTGCTCCCAGAATGAAAGCAAACAGGAAGAAGGAAACTGGTCACACCACCAAGATCATGTGTGAGACCAGCTCCAGCACACAGGGAAAATGTTATAAAACACCGAAAGTGAGGGGTGTCAAAATCAGGAGCACGAAGAGCAGCACACAAAAAAATAATCAGTGGATGAGATCATCTGCTAACGAGGAAGGATGTGGAAAACATTGATCCATTAACCAATGGAAAAAGGAGAGCATTTGGTGCGTGGTTGCAAGAAGGATTAAGTATTACACGACATTTTTGCATCAATTTTTACTAAAATAAAAAAAATCCATCAAGAGCTGGTGACTAGCACAAACAACCCCCAAACCCAAACAGGTTTTGTTTCCAGCTGTAAAAGGGAAACAAGCACTTGGATAAGGCCCAGGCTTTCAGATGCTTTGGTACTGCATCCTAAAATGTCCTAAAGTACTGAAAGCACTTTCTGAAGTAACCTCAGAGCTGTTGGCTGCTGGTTTGAACTCATGGGAGACAGGAGAGATCTCAGAAAGGGTAAGTGGAATCCTCAGTTAAAAAAAAAGGTAAAAGGAGGGCAATTTTACATCCAGATTAACTTCAGTTTCAAAAAAGAAAAAAAAAATCTGGAGGAAGTAAAATAAGCAATAAAGTAAAATAATAAAATGAAATTTTATTATTAAAATTTCATTTTATTATTTAAATTATTATTTTAATAATCTTAAAGTAAAGTAATAAAAGTACATCAGCAAGTACTTGCAGGACAAGCAGAAAAAGAGCAAGAGCCGTGGACCTCTCATGAGCACATTGCACCAAAGAAAACCTGGAAGTTTTGTTCCAGAACTGTTTCTTCCAGAACTGAGCAACAGAATTCACAGGCAAGATGGAAGCAGCAGGGTCCATGATGCCTCCTGATTTTATTATTAGTTTTATGAGGTCTTGTATGATATTTTCATAAGAATTCTGGGCACATGCAAGGAAGAAAAGAACTGGTGTATCATGAGTATGAAGCCCGTGGGTGCCTGAGAGCAGACATCATTGCCATAAATCTAAACTGGGGGATGTGTCACAGGCAGGTACCCAAGGGCCTGCCCTGGATCTGATTCTGTTCCGTGTTTTGATTCTGCTCAATTAATGATCTGGATGATTAAACAGTGAACAGTGTTATTAAACAAGCAGGTAACTGTGAAGCTGGGAGGTAAAGCAAATACACTGAAGGGCAGCATCTGAATTTAAAATTAACTCCATGAATCGAAGGAAAAGCCTTTAAAACAGGATGGAGTTCAGCAGGGACAAATGCAAAGTATTTAAGCAAAATGAATCATCTGCCCAAATGATTTTCAGAGAAGCCTTGGGAGGTTTATTTTGGATCCCCAACAGAACAGAAGCTGATATTGTCATTCTGCCCTGCTCCCACTGAAATGCAGCCACCACAACGTGGGGTATAAACAGGGATAAATCCATGGAACACCAGGAGAAATCCTCCCCTCCAGCTCGGCTTGGGCAGGGCTTCAGCTGAACTGCAGCGGGCAGCGTTGGGTTCCACACCCCAGACAGGCTGGCTCGGCTCTGGCTGCCCAAAAACGGGCAAGGAAACCAAGGAAAGGCCTGGGAAACACGAGCCACGAGGCAAAATCCCAGAAATGGGAATGGCAGGACTCAGCCTGGTGTTCCTGGGGATGTGAGGATGGCATGATAAAAGTCTTGAACCATATTTTTAATATATATATATATGTATATATAT
>VZTH01013946.1:90275-104576 GCA_013397815.1 Aleadryas rufinucha
GGGGGGGAAAGTTCCTCGGGGAGGGGGGTTCACTCAGCCTCTCATTGGGGAATCTTTGATAGATTTGTTAATTGGCAAGGCCTATAATGTTATACCCAAACTATTGTGGGTGTGCATTTTGGGAGGTGCTCACGGGGGTGCATTTTGGGGTGCATTTGGATGTGCATTCCAGCGTGCTTCACCTGGACGGGGTGCACCAAGGATCCTTAAAATAAATACTGAGAAAAAATCCCTTTTTTCCCTTTTAACAGTGTTTGGCTCTTGATTTTAAGACCAAGAAAAGGCATCAACAGAGAAGCACAAATATATAAAGAGTGTGTGCCACCCTTTATTTATGATGATAGAAACTTTCTCTGCCAAGTTAAGTTCTCCTTCTCTTCTGATGTCACCAGAAGCATCACTCCTCTGGCTGAGTCCTGCAGGGACAAGGGCTCTCCCCTGGCTGAAATCACAGATCCAGCACACCCCACCTGGCACTCTGGGCTCTGGCAGGCAGAATCCCCTTTGCCAACATGTCCAAGGTTGAACAAAGCCACCGAGTTGATGAGACCAAATGAATTTCCCACCTCAGTTTATATTCTCTTTGAGACCCTGCTGGAGAAGGAGTTCTCCACGACTCAAAGATGGCACTCCCCAAACCAGGAGTGCTGCATTGGCTCACCCTGAAGCAGAGCCCACACACACCAAAGGGTTACTGCAGAGAGCCCTCTCTGCATTGCTATATTAATATTAATATTAACCAAATCCTTACCTTTCCTGGTGGATTTGGTGCATCCCAGCCAGCTCAGCTACCCACCCTCACCAGCCAGGAAGGAAAGGCTGGACTGATGACAGCACAATCCCTCTGATGCTGTGTCTCCTGCCACACTTGCCATCCCTCTCACACTGCCTGCAAAGCCCATCTCCCCCCTGAACCTACCTGCTTTGCATTCACAAGGTTTCCCACTCCTAAGCATAATCTTAGGGAAAATGAATTGTTCTCACCCCAGATGGAGACAGGGATATTCCTCGAGAAGCAGCTTCCATGAACTTCCAGCTGGGATTTTTCCCCAAGTTATTATTTCTCTTACCGTGCTTCTCTGTGCCAATTTCTTTTGTTTAACAGCATGCATCCAGGCAGGAAGCACACATTGAAAGCATTTCCATTCACACAGGCCACCTGAAAAACAGGTGACTTAAACCCAAAACAGGCACAGAACTCCTTCCTTCACGCCATGGTTCTGTTGTTGACAACCAGAATTAGAAATCAACACACATTCATAAGGTAGAACTCAGTTCACTGGTTCTGGCAACCTAAAACCTGACATTTAGTCTGACTTAGTCATCAAAGCTTTAGCTGTATAGTCAAGGCAGAGTTAAGTAGCTCCCAAAAAAGCAGCCTACCCCACCTGTTTCAGACATCTGTAATGTTCCTTGGCCATGGCTGCCTTCCTCCCCACTCACTACACACCAGCTCTAAAGGATTAATTCTAACCAGACAATTTAAACACCTACAGTGAGGTAAAGCGAAATCTGTGCCAAATGATCAGTTTTACTATATGAAGAATGACAATCTGAAAACACAGACCATTTCTCCCTAATTTTGTACTATTCTAGTTCTTTCAAAAATCTTTCATAACACAGCCAGATCCCTCCAATCACAGGCACTTATTCATTCTGGTCCACTAAGCAAATTATCCTTCTGCCTATATATACACACAACTGTGTAGGCACAGTGCAACTGCAGACATCTCAAAGACATTCTAATGGCTCCCAAGAGTAGATCATTTTTTTCTCCAGCTATTTGGAAACAAAAATAAAAATGCCTCCTGGTACACACACAGGAAAGATGGCAGATAAAAATCAGAGATATCTGTGTATCTAGGTTGCTATTCCAGCCCTGGAGGTGCCTGGTGATAAGTGTGGGTAGATTTGGGAGGAAAGGAGAGGTCTGATTCCTCCTGTCCAAGTGCTCTGTGTGCACACCACACAGCACCATGTGCAGGCCCCAGAGAGGGACCAGACAGCAGCTCCCTTTCCTATCAGATTCCCATTTGGCCATGGCAATATTTACATTCAAGAGAAAAACACTTTATCCCTGCAATTTACATCCAAGAGGGAAACCACATCCTGATCATAAAGCATCTGGCTCAAAACTCTGTGCACTGACTCCTCATAAACCTGTCTGATCATTTCTTTCCAGCTCCAAGTTCTTTTTTATTCCAGCTCCCCAGTTCTTTTTCAGCCTCCTTCCATGGCTGTTACATCCTGACTACAAAACTGGTCATCACCAGGGAAAGATGGCACTCACAGAGAAGAGAGCCCTCTTTACTTATTAATACACAGCACTCATTACTGGAGTTAAGACTCCTCGGAATAATTGGTATTAGGGCTGCAGGCAGATGACTCAGCCCGGCCTGGGTAACCAAACAGGACGTGGAAAACTACTGGCTGTGACACCAGAAACTGCCAGAAGGGATAACAAAGTGAGGAGCTGACAAGGGTTACAGGTGGCAGGGTGAGAAATGGCCAGATTCCACACACAGCTCAGAGGGACTTGAGTCAGACAGGAACAAACCTCACACTTAGCTGAGGAAAGTGCTGGAGACCCGCAGGGGAGAATCACAGGGACAACAGTGCCCAGGTGGCTGTGTTAGGAACGTGAAATAAGGCCAGGATTACTGAAAAGCAGTACCAGAAACACCAAATTTGAGTGTGGAGGTAGAAAAGCTGGTGCAGCAGGGGGAAAAAACCACCAAAACTAAGGTTGAGTTGTTCATTCTGGAGAAGGCTGGAGGGAGACACAAAGGCAGAGAAAAAGCAAGGCAGCAGAACTGGGAAGGGATCATGCAGATCATGGCACAGCAGTGCTATGGGGGCATCCATCAGGAGCCCTGCCCTTGATCACCACAGCTGGACCAGCACAAAATAACCGAAATTCGTTCTAATCATACCCCAAACGTGCTTGAGCACGCAGGAGGAGCTGGGCAGGGGCTGCTCTCCCTGATTTGCACCCAGACACAGGGGTCAAACACCCCAACATTGCTGTGCCTGTTCCAGGCTTGATGACATCAGTAACCAAACACCATTTCCTAACACGGATCTTATGAAAATTAAATGCCTTATTAATTTCTTTGCATGCACCTCCTAGGGCAGTACCTTCACATAAGCACTCACAACACAGCAGAGGAAGAAAGAGAAAATTAATTTTCCAAGCCTATTGACCTGGCACTTTGGGAAGATGAAGAGAGTTTTTAATCCTGGAAGATGTTCACATTGCAGGGATCATGACCCATGTAAATATATAAGAGGAGAGGTAAATAACTTCAGAGAATGTATTTCTTTTTCAACCTTCCAAAAGGAAAGAAATACAGCTTTTTTGGAGGTATGAGACATCCTGAAAGTCTACATCCTAACACAGAAATAAATTAGCCTACAGTCTGATCCTCTAGATGTCCACACTCCAGTCTTTACATTAATCTCCCAAGCAGCACCTGAAATTCTGTCAGATCTTTGTTCATTATGTTGCAGCTGCAGAAGCAGGTTTAGATGCTTTCTACTGCTGTTATCAGAACATGGTACACGAACCGGGGGTTTAAAGCCTAAGGTGACAAGTGGGGCTTTCCATCTTCTGCAGTTATTCTGCCTTTAAACAGCACTCTGAAATACTATTCCAACACTGACATGGGGACATGAGCAATAGAATTCACCCATGTATTAAGCCATCTGGATGAGCTTACATCCCATTCCTTTTGAAGTATCAAACACCACTGATACGTGCTAAAAAGAATACATTTCCTCCCCTCTGATATTCGTAGAATTGACTCCACGCAGGGCTTTCCCATCCGTACTTCTCATGAATAATGAGCCCTCTGGCCCTGCAGCATGCCTACCAAAATCCTCAGGAACACCCAGCCAGACCCAGCGCTGTGTTCTCCATCACAAACCACCCGAAAGCACAACACACAGAACCTCCAGACCGCGCTCCCCAAAATAAAAGTTAAAAAAAATAAAAAGTGTTCTGATGAAATAAGAGCAAATTCAAGACAAAGCAAGATAACAGCAAAGCTCTCAAAAAGAGTGCTAAGTATTGGGGAAACTGATAAAGAACTGCTGACCCACGTGAGCTTATTTAGACACAAGCTTGGCCCTGAAACAGCAGGATGTATGTTCCAGTCAAATGCATACCTCCCTACAGAAATACTCCAAGCTGTGTGAACCACGTTGCAAATTAAAAGCACTTAAGGAGATGTCTAAGCACGGCTGTTTCATAGAAAGTAGCAGAAGTTGCGTTATCAGCATTAAAAACTTCCTGCAATGTTTCGTTGAATTATTCATGCTTTAAGATGCGAGCCTTTTTTAAGCGCTTCACGCTTGACCATGTGCCATGATCCTTTCCCAGGGGTTCTGCCAGGCACCTGTGAAGCTCCACGCTCCGTTTTCCAGAAGTTTGATACCCGAATTTTTTTTAAATTTTATTTTAAAACCCTTTGGCTGTCTTTAGGAGCTGCCAGCAGCAAGTCCCTCTTGTTATTTTTGACTGATTTCCTGGCATGCATGAGAGCTTTTATCACCGCCTGCAAGTTGGGGACACAATCTTTCATCTCTTGTGATCTTTCTTGACACCCTTTGCCTTAAAGCAGAGAAAAGCCTTCAAGTCACGTTCATCCTGGTCTTTCACTCTCTGCTTTTACTTCTGACTTTTGCCACGTTGGCTGAAAAGACAAGAGATGCTCAGAGATGCTCTTTTCCAGTCATCACCATCCCATTGCTCTAATCCAAAACTAAAATGAAACTATTAACTCTTTGGGTCATGATGTAAACCCAAAAAACTAAATTAAGGCTTAGTTTTTCCATGAGATTCCCTCCCGAATTTGCTCATCCCTGATTTGAGCAATAAGCTTTGTTACATTGAACAATTCTTTGTCACATCGAACAAACAATTCTCAAAGAGAAACGTGGAGGAATTTTTTTTGTGGGAACTCAGCAGCGTGTGCAGCCACACGTGGGACCAGCACAAACCAAACACCTGGGATAAAATAAACATTTCACACTCACGGGATTTGTGCAACTGAGCCAAAGCCAGCGAGAACCTGCCAGGCAAGGTACCGGAGATCTGCCTCTCGAGCCACTCACTGATTTATGAATCCAACTTCGATGCTGCCAGCACTAAACACAACTGATGCCTGCAAATCTCAGGCTTTTCACTTGAAATTTTCACTTAGGTGAAAGCCATGTAAAAATTTCATGTAATCCACTCCCAGCTATTGCTCCTGAATACAGTCGTGCTAAAGTTCCATTAAACCCACAATTAAACCTGATCACTCTCAATTTGCACCCCATAAATGCCTTTTACTTCTCTCTAAAGACACCAATTTGAATTTAAATTACACCTGAAAACACTCTGTGCATCTATACAATTTATAACAGGCAATAATAGCAGGCAGTATACAATTTATAAAAGCAATAATGGGCGATTTAATTATCATACGCGAATTTCGGCGCACAGGTGAAGGTTTCCTCCCTGCACGAGTCTATTTGTTCACAGCTCCAGACAGTAATGAATGCTATGGATTTCCCCTGTTTTCTTAATGACCCTCGGGTTTATCTGACTTCATCTGCTGACTTTGCTGTCAATATGTCAAACTCATCCCTTCGTACATAATTCAAATGTCTAATATTTACATGTAGGGGCTGCATGGAAAAAGTTCTTCTGTGAGCTGTATGGAAGGTACAAGATAAAAAACCCGGCAGAGTTGGGCATTACAGATCAGTCTTAACTTTGAGCTAAGTCCTGATATTTGTCAGTCTGCATCAGAAATAAGGTTCAACACGAACCCTTTGTGCAGTGTTTAGGTGCTTTTTTTCACTTTCCCCTCTGTCCTCAACAGATTTAATTTTAATTCCTGCATTCACACATTTGCATTTGCTCCTCACACAGGTCATTGCTGCATTCCTGTAGCCATAGCTCAGGAGCTCTACTACTAACAGCCAGACCACACAGAGTTTCGAGTTCAGAATTATTATTATTATTCTTTCAGTTTCCATTTCAGAATTGTTATTTTTGCCAGTAATGCATAAAGCAGAATACAGCTGCCACCTAAAAGACTTGAGCTGGCTTCCAAGCAAAGAGACACAAGTATTCTGTCTATATAAAAGATTATTTCATCTGACAAAAAATGTTAGAAGAATATCTGATCTACCAATAACAGATATTAAATTTTAAAAATTACTTATTAAATTTAAAAACTGAGGCATCTTAAGCAGTCTTACATCCAGCCAGCCATATTGGAGAATGGAAGCCTTTTTCTTTTTTTCCCCTTTGGAATAAAGAATCTGAACCCTGATCAGTAACATGAATTCGTTCCTGCAATGCCTTTAGGAAGAAATGTTGAGTTAATTACTCAATTAGAGCATATTTACTTTGTAATTATAATGTCATGTTCAGTCATATTTAATTGTTTTTTCCAAAATACCCGAAGGCAACCATACACATAGAGGGGTTAAAAACCTGAATATTTTAGACAAATAAAAATACCATTTAGAGAAGCATCTTTTAAATACATCATAGAGCATTCTCTAAGGTTAGGAGGCTCTCAGACAATATTTTCCTTGCAAGAATTAACTCTTGAGGTTTATGTACAAAGCCCAAAAAGAGTTCCTGTGCAATTCACCAGATTTGTTTCATTACTGTGTCTGGTTTGAAAACCACTGAGTTTCCAGTCACCCTTAATAATTACTTTATTTTAATCTTCTTTTATCAAAGCAGCAAATTTTCCTTCTCTCCTAAATTCATTGAGTTTCTTGGTGTCCAGGTGAGACTTGTGGATTTCTTTTTATTTTTGACTGATGCTGGGTTAAATAACTCATTTTTCCCCCCACAGACAAGGCTTTAACTGGTACTCTGCTAATTTCTCCCAGCTGTTGAAGGACATTCAACTTGCTGGTGTTTTTTCATGGATTCTGAATATTTTTCCTGCTGAGACAGCCACTGAAATTTAGAATCTTATACGTGGGGCTGAAAAAAACACAGACAAATACAGAAAAAAACCCAGAAAATTGCAGAAATCCTCTACAAATACACAGTTGTAGCATTCCTGTGTAAGCTTCTAACAGCCCAGAGATTCCCAGAAAAGCAAATTACTCCAAAACTGGTGTGATGCACTGAGGGAAAAGCCCCTCACTTTCACACAGAGAGACATGGCAGCAGTTCTACTGTTGGGTGACATCTGGAAATGAGCTCTCCACAAATAAAGATTAAAATACATGGAGCAGGTACCAGGAAAAAATGTGCTGAGTGAGTTTGTTTGTTTGATATGAGGGTGGTTAAATCCTGCCCAGTGAGTTTGTGGAAGCTCCATCCTCAAAGACTTTCAGGATTTGCCTGGACACTGCCCTGAGCAACCCCATCTAATTAGAATTTTTGGGGTAGGGCACTGAGCCACCCATCTTCAGCAGGTCCCCTCCATCCCACAGCACCATTTTATTTAATCCTCGCTTCCCAGAAATGCCATTTTTGCAGTGAAACCTGAGCCAGAGAGAGCAGCACCTCCCAGAACCATCTTTTTGGGAAGGTGACACTCAGAGCTGACCACCTCCAAAGCCAGCAGCAGTTGGTTCTCCTCAATCTCATCTTCTCCTGAGGATGAGCTGTGCTAATAATCCCTCAGCTCTAGATTGCAATAACTCAGCCTTGGTATCTGGAGAACTGCCAGTTGCACCAAATAAAGACAAAATGTGATTCCATCAAATCTCCTGTCACCTTCTACAACACATATATTCATATTTTCTCCTTATTTTTTTGTCCTCCCACACCTCTGGTGGACTGCAAATGCACCAATCCAAACCACACGATCTCTAATGCTGTATTTGGGTTTCTGGGGGAAATTTGGCCAGGTCTGCTAGGTCTTTGTTCTGGAAATCTCTGTACATGGTGCAGAGACACCTGTGACTCTCCCAGCTGGAACAGACCTATCCAGAAACCAGCTCAAGTTCCTGAAGTTTTTACAACTCTCGTGATTCTCTCTCACCCACAGAAACACTTCCAGGGATTCTTTCAGAACAAGGTTTATATTTACTGGCAGCTGCTCCCTGATGTATCCCACAAGAACCTTGCAAGAGCAGCAGCTGCCTTTGTGACCATAAAACCTCAGCCCTGGGTGTCAGGGATCCCAACAGGACCTCTCCACCACCTGAAACAGAAGCACCCTGAGCCCATCTCTGCCCTCTCTGCACTGGAGGCTGACTGTGACTTCTTCTCTCATCAGAAAAAAAAAGGAAGGCTGGGGAAAAAAATAAAGCTTGAAGTAGCTTAAGTGCACAATACTTTACTCCAATAAAGCAGAAAATTTCTAAAAATGGTAATCTTCTTTCTTCCTTAATGTTCTTTGACAACATTACAAAGAAGAAATGCCAATTTAATGTCAGGTGATAAGAGGAACTACCAGAAAAAGGAAAAGTGTTCAGTGGCCACCAACATGTCTGAACCCTTAACAGTGTTTTCTCTTTGTAAAATTAATGATGCTGGATCCAGCAATAAACATTTTAATGAATGCACTTGCTCTCAAATTCATATCATCCCCACTATCTAAATAAAACCAGTGTTTCAGATAAATTACTGGCAAAAAATATACTGGGTTTGTATTCAGTCTGAAAAAAAAAATGATAGGCAATTGAAGCATTTAATAACATTATGTTTTGTAAAGCATATATCTGCCACTGGCAAAAGCTTTCTTTGGTGTTGATCTGATTTGTTGTGTTCAATAATTTAAGAGAGACTTTTACTGCACACAGTCACATCTGTTATGCTGGTTGATAGTCAATAAATTTAGAGAACACTTGCTCAGAAGAGGTCTTTTATTTGCTGCTCCTGAACTTGAATGACTCTGCTCGTCTCGTCATTTCCCAGAAGGGGTTAAACAGGACACTCCCTAGCACGTGGAATGGCCACAATGGCAATTCACACGGGCAAGAAGTAAAGTTAAGAGTGATTGCCATCCAGATAAATCCTATTTTAAGCGTGGATGTTGAACCATTTTCCACAAATCTGAAAGAAAGTAAACCAAAACTGGGCATTCATGGCAGGACTGCAGTTACAGAGCACGTCCTCTGAAGTGTTTTGGGGAAACAGAGCACAAAGATGAGGGCAAATAATTCAAAGTAAATATCTCGGTAGGATGAGTTAATTCCACAGGGCAAGGCTGTGCCACACCTGCTGAAGTGAATTACTCAGCTGCAACCCCAAAAATGTGTTTGATTGCAGAGCAGAGATGCAAGCAAGGTGGGTTCAAAGAGGTGCCTTGGCTGCAGAGAGCACACCAGAGCATGAACCAGAGTTCACAAGAGCAGTGCAAACACGAGGAAGAACCAGTCAGCAGAACACCAGTGATGACCCGACTAAAACTGGTCTCTGTGACTGAAGATCATTGCAAAGAAAACCTCCCAAAAGTATATACTTTAAGTTCCCATGCCTTTAGCAGGATACTTAAATACTCCTTTTAAGGATAGGAAATGCTTGAAAGCACTTAAATGCCTTTCTGGAGGCTCTACTGGCAACTTTCACAAACCAATGCAGTGCACTGTGTTATGCAGAATGTTTAAGTACTGTTACTTAACATATATCAAATATTTTTATATTACACTGCTATTTCACATTATATTGAATTAAATGCTTTACATCAACCAAAAAGTTCCAAGTACTTTGAGGCAGAAGATGGCACTTCATAAATACAAATGCTTATTGTTAAACCAGGGGAGGTTGGAATGCTAGTGTTGCATCTTTAAACAGTGATTCAGACTCTTTCTCCAGAAATCCTGAAGATAAGCTGTTTCAGACCTCATAGAAATTCTTTATGCCCCATGCCCAATGCCTGCTCTGACCAACCTTCACAGCAGAAGAAGAGCACAAGAGCAAATACTCAAAAATGAGGACTAAGTTTGCTAATCTGGTCACTTTGCCGCCATGGGAAGAGCGTGGCTTCTCCTACACATGAAAGCATCGCCCCAAAACAAACAGGAAATAAAACTGGCATTCTGAAAATAGAGCAGAAAATTAAAGCAAACATCCAATAAATTCTAGTGCCTATAGCCAATGGTTTTGTTTTGTAGCACAGCATGAGGCAGATTTCAGCCCTCCAGCTGAAATCAGCTGTGAAGTGTACACAATCATCTCTATTTCTACCTGCAAAGCTGAGGGGAATATTTGTGGGTTTGACCCTCATTTCAGGTCAGAAAATGCATTAGGGACCGTGCTGGTGACTTGACCCTCTCGCTATCAATAGGCTTCCGAGAAATAAAGGGTATACTAATTAGTTCTTAATTTAACAGATACAGGAGATACAAGGACTATGAAAAGAGTGTCTTACAGGGAAACATTTCAAGAACAGGCTAGGTGCAGGTTAGGAAAGGAGGTTGCAAGAAGACCTAATTACGGTTGACAAATACCTGAGGGGCTCCTTTTCTACAAGCAGCAGGTAGAAATCGGTTCAAAATAACGCAACAAGGACAAAGCCCGGAGGCATTATCCGAAATTGAAGGAAGGCTGGCTCGGACGCGGCATCAGAAATGGCTTTTAGCTCAGAGGATCATTTATAGGAATAAATGACCTATCGAGGGCTTTTCGGTCCTGATGAGTTTTATAGCGGGATGGACACTGGGGGCTCGGGGAGAGCGGGGCTGGCCGGAGCCGCCCGGGCAGTGCCTCCGCCGGGCTCCGCGGCCCTGCAGTGCCACCTTCCGGGAGAGGCAGCCCGGGACCCCCGCTCCCCCTCCCCACCGCCGCGAATCTCCGCCGAACCACCTCCTTCAGCTCCTGTCCTGCCCCATGTGCCCAGCACGGATCCCTCCGGCCACCAGCGTGGTCAGCGGGTCTGAATTTAGCCGAGTGTCCGAGCAGCGCTGCAGAGCCCGAGCGGCCACCCCGGGGCCATCCGGGCTCGTTCCGCTCTCTCCCTCCCTGGAAGGGGCTGCAACACGTGGGTTTGCGAACCGATTTCCTATTTCTTGTGAAGAGAGCGAGTTTTCAAAAGTGTTACGAGGGTCCCCATCTAGAATTCCACCCAGCCCCAACATTGGATTCCATCTAATCCATCTGGATTCCAGCCCATCCCACATTAGATGGGATGTAGTTAGTTTTGGAGGCTTTTGCTGGCGCTTCTTGGGCGGGGTTTTGTCGTTTTCTAGACAAGCACAAGCTCTATTAATGAATAATTATTATTAAAAAAAAATCTACTCCATTGTGTAGCAAAAAACGAACATTGTGTCTCGGCATCAACAAATACCATACTATTTACTTGCCTTTGTGCAATAGGAGATGGCAATGAAAGCACAGCAGGCTTAACATCCAAAAAAATGAGGAAATTCATATTTTAGGGTGAAAGATTTTTCAGGATATGTAGCCACGTTCAGAAGTGTAAAACAAGTACACTACACACCTCCCCAAAAGGGCAGTTAAGAAGTCAACAAAGCACTTTCAAACACAATTCCTCTCCCCCACAGCCCTCACAATATAACTAATGGCCTCTCTGTGCTTTATTTATTAATTTACTTTTAAGCCAGCCCTGTTAGAGCAGCTCCCCTGCTGCCCAGGTACCTGAGTGTGAGAGCTGTTCAGGTAGGCTGATAAGGGGCTGACTGATATCAGACCTGTGCAGACAGCAGCTGCTGGCAGAGGCCTACTCGTGCCAGGCACATTTGAAGAGCAGACATCAAAATTTGTCCTGCACCACCGGTACCTGGAACATTCACCTTGCTGTCAGCAGCTGAGCAGGATGCAAGAGCCAGGGCTGATCCAAATCGGGCTTCCATGTTAGAGGAGAGGAGCAGACCAAGATCCCAGAGCCGGCTTCATCTTCTACCCCCTTCCTATCACTACCTCACAACTGGCAATCTGTGGTTGCTTTAATGGCTCCTTTCCACGTTGTGATTGGTTTGCTCCCATCTCCTCACCACCAGGTTTTCTTGACTACTGATCAATTTAACCTTTCAGGTGCTGTTTGCGTGAAATAAAAATAGATTGCAAATAAATGGCAGCCTGAGCGCTATCAGGGAACAGAACTCTCTTCCACCTGGCTGATTTTCTGTTTGCTTTAGAAGTTGCTCTTTCACCTGGGGGTAATGACAACCCGCATCAAGAGACAGATGCAAAACGGTTCCTCCAATTATATAATCACTGCAGCTGATAAGGAGGGAGCTGGATTTAGGTTGCCATAGCGTTGGCATATTGCTATGGAGGCTGAGCTCTTCATCCACTTTATCAGCTCTGGACCAGGAAGAGCAGCCCAATTATGCCTGCTGAATGCATGTGCTGCAGACTCTCTCCCACTTGCAAGAAGCACTCTGGATCAGGGGCTGCTTCCTTTCCCCTCCCACCTCATTTCGATGGAGGGGTGGGGGTGCTGGGTGGTTTTATTCTTTTTAATCCCTATCTAATCGGAAGGAGGGTGGTGTTATCTCCTCAAACACCGCTATCTTTCCACCACTGAGGGCTGCCACAGCGCTGCTGCCCCTCCCCAGCTGCACCTTCAGCCTCCCCTCCGAGGGACTGGGGGGTCGGGGGTAGCTGGGGGCTCCCCCCGGAGCGGGTGCTGGATCCCAGCGGGCCGGGGCACCTTTGCCAGCGGGGAAGTTGTCACCGGCCGAGGGAGGGGGTGCCCTGAGGAGAGGGCGGGGGGCGAAGGGGACATGAAGAAGAAGNCAAACAAAGTTTTACTACAGGGAATAGCGGGGGACATTTGCTAACGCCGAGGAGCAACAGCACGGGTTGGTATCCATCATGCGGGCGATCCTGAGAGGAGCTGGGCGAGAAATCACCGCCCCGAGTAAAACCCAACTTTAATTTTAATGCAGGCACCCCCGGCGTGCCTCGTTCTCTCAGGATGGGCGCACGTATGGTGCATATGTGTGTAAACAGATAATTCTCCCTTCCCCTCCCCTTTCGTGTGAGAGATTAGAAATAGCGTAAGAGAAGGGAAGGGCTCCTCTCCCGGTGCCTTGGGAAGCCGTACCCTGATGGAGGTTAGGAGGACCGGGACCACGTTCATTGGGAAAGATTCCCCTAATCCCGGCCGCCCTGCGAGTTAATCCTCGTCTGATACGGAGGAGCCCCGGAGCCCCCGGCCCCAGCGCGCAGCCCCCTCGCCGGCCGCCCCTCCTCGCCCCTTCGCCAGAAAAGGCGACGACGGCGACTTAAAGCAACTTTTCCTTTTGCCCGGGCTCTCCTGAGAAGCAGCCGATCCGCGAGGGGCTGCGGGGGTCTCCCTGGAGCTCTCCCGGCCGAGGGGAGCTGCGTGCTCCGAATGGATCCCGGTGTCAAAGGCTGTCCTCTGCCCCGGCCCCGCGCCCGCCTCTGCCTGTGGCAGCGGCGGCTGAGCCGAACCGAGAGATGAGGGACAAAGGGCAGGGTAGGGAATGGTTGCTAGGTCCTCGGAGGTAAATCTCGGGCTTACCTTGATGGTTTTCTTCTGGAATGTACATCCTCTTGTTTTCATTGACCATTTAAAACGAGTCCAGAATAATCCCTCCGAAAATCGGCTTGGTAAAATTCAAGGAAGAACGGAGCTGCAGAATTTCCCCTTTTATTATTACCTGATTCCCATTATTGCATCAAACACCAAAAACTGATCCTTTCCACTACTGCCTCCTTTAGTGAAATTGCAATGCATCCTCAGTACATCCGGGCCCCTTCCAAGAATTTAGCACAGCACCTCTGGCTGTTAAACCATAAAAAAGAACAGGAAGGGGGGAAACGAGAGGGGAAAAAAAAAAAAAGGAAAAAAAGCAAAAGCATCCAGGACAAACCTCTGAGGGTTAAATGTCTTTTTAAAATCCACCAACTACAAGAGTAAGAACGGGAGGAAGAGGGAAAAAAAGGGAGATGTTCAAACGCTGCTGCTCCTCCTCTTCAAAGCCATTCTGAGCGCGTTGTGTTGGCAGGGAGCTGTTTCTGCAGAGGAAGAGAGAGCACAGTCCCAGCCCCTTACTCCCTCCCCTCCCTCAGCGCGCTCGCTCCCCGCTCTCTCTCCCTCTCGCCGACAGACAGACACCCTGAACGCTTCCAGATGTTCCAGCTGCGGCGGCCGCACGCAGCTCCCCGCGCACGGAGCCGCCGGACTGGATGCGAAAGTTTAACACGCTGCCTGCCTCCACTGCGCCTGCTGGAGCCTGGCTACAGACATGACGTCAAGGAGGCGAGCTGGAGCCGGCTGCCGGAGGAGGAGTGGGGGGACAGCGAGGGGAGCGGCGGCGGGGCCGGCCCGGGGGCAGGGCTGGCCGGGGCCGGGGGGGCACGGCCGGACAGCGGCACGGCCGGACAGAGGCACGGCC
>VZTH01013949.1:0-34034 GCA_013397815.1 Aleadryas rufinucha
GGGATGGCACAAAACCCTTCCCATCCAAGAAAACTCATGGAATGAGGTCGAAAAACCCTTCCTGAAGTTTTCCCCAAAAAAATTCCTTGCAGAGCACAAACCCCCTTTAAAAAATATCCTTAAAAATCAGCATTCCCAGAAATTAAAATCCCACTGTGAACACACCAGACTTCCAATGGGAGGAGAGGGGGAAGAACTGTGGGATGAATCCCAGATTTCCTTCTCCAAACTAGGATCTCCGCTCCTCTGGGATTGAGCCCCCAACCAGGGCAGGATTAGGTTTGGGAAAACTCTTTTTTCCCTGATTTTGGGGGGAAAAAACATGGAAAGGAGCAGTGAGAAGAGTCCAAGGAGCCTCTTCATCCCAGGATCCACCTCAGCTCCCACATGTTCCCAAAAACCACAGGTGAGGTCCAACCTGGAGCGAATCCATTCCTGGATCCTCAATTTCTTTGGCTGCAAAAATTAAGGGGAAATTTTAAAAAAACCAAAAAGAAAGGAAAAAAAGGAGGAAATTGGAAAAATAATAAAGGGAAATTCCAAAAATAATGGGGAAATTAAAGGGAAAAAAATTAGGGAAAAAAGGGGGGGGAACTGGGGGGAAAAAAAAGAAAATCCCATATATAATGGGGAAATTTGAAGGAAAAAAAAGGAAAAAAAAAGGGGGAAAATTGGGGGAAAAAAAGAAATTCCATAAATAATAGGGACATTTAAAGGAAAAAAAGGGGATAAAAGGGGGGGGTTAGAAAAAAAAATAAAGACAAATTCCATAAATAATGAGGAAATTTAAAAAACAAAAGGAAAAAAAAGGTGGAAAACAAAACAAAAAAAAAAGGGAAATTCCAAAATAATGTTGGGTTGGGGTTTTTTTAAAATAAGGAAAAAAAAGGAGGGGAAATTGGAAAAAATAAAGGGAAATTCCATAAATAATGGGGAAACTGCAAAATTTAAGGAGAACTTTTAAAATTTAAATGGAAACTGCCAAAAGCAGCTGCTTCCTGCAGGAAAAATCCTCCTTTTTGGTTCCTTGGGGAAGGATTTGTGGATCCTGCTGAGGTCAAAGCAGGGCTTAAACCCAGCCTAGGCCGAGCTTAACTCCCTGTCCCCAAATCCCGCTGCCAAACTCTTCTCCTTTGTTTTCTCTGGAAAAGGTTTGAGTCAAAAGGGTTTGGGGGCAGCTCCAAATCTGAGCATCCTAAAAACCACAGGATTATAAAAATCTCCACGGGATAAAAACCTCGGCATCCCAAAAATCCCCAGGGATGAAGAAAAGCGGGAAAACACAGAATTCCCAGGGGATAAACGGATTTTTCTCCTTGCTTTTCCCCCTCTTGCAGAGCGGAATTGGCAATGTTTTCCTGGAATAAATGGAAGGGGCTCAGCAGAGCCTGGATTCTCCTGGACACATCCAGAGGGAATTTTTAGCCCGTTTTCCCAGACCAGCTTCAACTCCTGGATGCAAATAGGAGAGGGAGAAAAACGGGAACAAATCGGTCGCGGTGTAAAACAAGGAGCGGGATTTCCTCCCACAGCTCTCCCCTCCTCCCTGCACGGCTCCAAAAATCCCGGATCTATCCCAAATCCAGGCACTTATTCCTTGTTAATCACCACGGAGATGTCTAAGTGCTTCGCTGGCTGGGATTCAGTGGGAATTTTTAGCTTTTATGGGGCTTTTGGGAATCCACGGGAAGGGTTTTTTATCCTTGGACACGTAACAGGAACATCAAGGATGGGGCAAATCCAGGGAGGATTTCCAGGGAGTCCTGAAGAAGGCAAAGTCCTTGGAAGGAGGCAATCCAGGGCAGGGATATTTGAATTATACATCGAGATTTAAATATGGATGGGAATAAATCCAGCGGGGAGTGGGAGAGGAAGGAAAGGGGGATAAAACCAAAACACATCCCAAAATTCCTTATTTTATCCCAATGCGGCATCCCAATCCATTGGGATTTTAGCTCCATCTTGGAGTATGACAGCCTTCAAAAGGGAAAAATTCCTTTTTCCAGTTATTTGCAGCTTTTCCCTTTCTCCCTTTCCCTGCAAGGTCCTGGTTCCCAAATTTTCCCAGAAAAAATGGGGAAAAGGCCCAGGAGCTGTTCCCAAATGATCCCCGAGGCAGAGGAGTGGACAACTCGGAGTGGAAAATCCCAATATTCCCTTTTTTTTCCTCCCAGGAAAGGGTTAACCCATCTAAGAAAGAGAAAAGAGGAAAAAAATCCGTTTGAGCCATTCCATCCCATCCCTCCCGGCGGATAAATGCGGTAAAATTACCCGGAGCAGCTCGATGACCCCGAGTTATTTCCAGGCAATTTCGGGGGATAACGGTGATTATGGACAAGAACGAGGAAGGGCAAACGATCCCGGATCCTGGATCCCGGATCCTGGATCTTGGCGGGACACAGAGGAGCTGAGCCGTTCCTTCCACGGGGAACAGGGAATTCGGAACCTCTGGAATTATTCCCTCGGTTGGTGGAAAAAACAAGTCTGGGGCATGGAAGGGGGAAAATTGCTGGAATTAGGGGGGTTTGGAGCATTTGGAATGTGCTCCTATGGATTGATTCCCTCAGCATTCCCTGAGTGTTCCTCGGCCTCCGCTCCAGACCCAATTCTCGCTTTCCATAAAAATCAGCGTTCATTCCAAATCCCTTTTCCTGGAGAATCGAAGCCATCAGGGCTTTTTTTTCCTGGAAAACCCCAGCGTATCCAAGCCTCAGGAAATGGGAGAATGCCGGGATGGGACAGGGAATACAGGAAGCCAAGAAAAACATGGAATTTGGGAGCACTGCCCTCTCCCTGTTCCTGCTTTCTCCAAGTCCCCCATGGGGCCTCTCCTTTGGATGGTGGAATTCCCTCATCTCCCTGTCCAAGGAATAATTTAATTAACTTGGAGAAACGTAATTAATTTTAATTGTGGGCGATAATTCATTGTTTCATGGGATATTAATAATTATATTTGGGAAATCTGAGTGCCTGGGAAGTGCCCTGGAACATCCTAATTAACGGCTCGGATGGGAAGCCTTTAATTGGAAAACGCTGGGAAATTGGTTCTGCTCCCCAGGGCCAGAATCCGGGACCCGAGGACATGGAAAAGGAGGAAGGGAGGGAGCTCAGGCTGCTCCCACTGCATCCCAAATCCCAAATCCACCTGGGCTGGGTAGTGACACACCTGGATATTCCTTTTTCCCGGATTTTTGGCTCCCAGCCCGCTGCCCCCAGGAATTTTGGGATGGGAAACTGCTTTTTTCCATGTTTTCCACTGTTCTCGTAACCGTCTCAAGCACCTGAAAATCCCATTTCCATCAAGGAATTACAGGCTTGGAATTTCCATCAGCCTCGGGAAGCTGGGAAAGGACCCCCCATGGAACCGTTGGCATTCTTGGAGTGGGATCAGCCTCGGGAAGGATTTGTCCTCTGATTGCTCCATCTGTGCCGTGGGAAGAGGCAATTCCAGCCCCACTCTGGCTCCGGTTCTCCCGTTTCTCCTTAATTTTTCTCCTGCCTGGGAAAAAAACTCAGCAATTTCAGGTCCTGATGGGATATCATCCTAATCCAGGACTGGGATGCTCAGAGCGCCCAAATCCCGATGTCCCCACAATCCAGGACTGGGATGTTTGGACAACCCAGATCCCAGGCCAGGATTTGGATTCTCAGACCCCCAGGTCCCAATATCCTCTCAAATCCCAATGTCCCTCCAAATCGCAGTGTCCTCCATCCCAGGACATGGATGCTCAGACTCCCCAATCCCAATTTTCTTTCCCACCCCAGGATTTGGATGCTCAGACCCNCCTCAGTTCCCAATTTCCCCCCAGTCCAGGCCTTGGATCCTTGGACCCACTGGCTGCTCCAGATATTCAGTGGGAAAACCACAACGGATTCCAAAGTAACCCCACGGTGGTGTGTGACCCTCCTGCACTGGCTCCCCGCTGCTCCTCAATCCCTTTTCCCAGCAGGACAGATCCCAATCCCACAGAGATGCCCCCCAAAAAGCAGGACAGACCCCAAATCCATGGAGACGCTCCCCAAAAATCAGAACAGATCCCGAATCTGTGGAGATGCTCCCCAAAAAGCAGAACAGACCCCGAATCCATCGAGATGTCCCCAAAAANTATCCAATGTCTCCCCAAACCCAATGTTCCCCCATCCCAGGATTTGGATGCTCAGACCCCCCAGTCCCAATTTTCCACCCACGATTTGAATCCTTGGAGCACCCTGATCCAATGTATCCCCAAATCCCAATGTTCCCCCAAATGACAGTGTCCCCCCATCCCAGAACTTGGTTGTTCAGACCCCCCTCAATCCCAATTTTCCCCTCCCACCCAGGATTTGGATGCTCAGATCCCCCCAATCCCAATATCTCNAATCTGTGGAGATGCTCCCCAAAAAGCAGAACAGACCCCGAATCCATCGAGATGTCCCCAAAAAAGCTGGATCCTGCTGTTCCCAAGCTGTGGGGCCAAACTGGGGACAGAGGGAACCGATTTGGGGTGAGGATGGAATTCCCTGGACATTTGTTCAGAAAGCAACAAGGATTTGGGAATGGAGGATTTGGGGGGGATGTTGCTGCACTTGGAAAAGTCACTGCTCCCAAAAATATCCATTAAATCCTCTCTGGATTTGGGAAAAACCATCCCCACATGGGCTGGATCCATGTAAAACTGCTGGGATCGGTTTAAGGAAGGGGGGAAATCCCTCTAAAATCCAGTGGAGTGGTGGAAAAGCGGGATCTTGGTGGCTCTGCCAGCTGGAAGAGGCTCATGGACACCTCCCAAATCCTCATCCTTGAGGATGAGGGGTGGGAACGGGCCAAATCCATGGAAAATTGCAGGCATGGGGTTAAGGAAGGGGGAAAATCCCTCTAAAATCCAGTGGCTCCAAATTAACTAGGGAATTCCTCTAATTTCTGAGGGAATGGGAGGAAACCAGGAGCAGCTGGACACCGAAGGGACTTGAGCCTTAACTACTCCTCATCCTCAACCTCCTTGAGGAATTCCGACGTCTGCGGTGGGGATTGATGGATCCTCCGGCATTCAGATGGGCTGATTGATGCAGGAACAACCAGTGGCTCCCAATCCTTGGGAATTCATCATGGAAATGTGGTAATTGCTCCGTAAACTCTTGGAGCCCCTAATAAAAAATTAATCACTATCGGCTCTGCCACGTAACCACAGCCGAGAAAATTGGGATTGGGAGTGGGGGAAATGATCCCACAATGTCTTTGTTTTCCTGGTTTTTCCCAGAAAAAAAAGCTCAGGAAAGGAGCGACGTCTTCCAGCCACGTTCCAGACTCATCCAAGGATTGTCGGCATCCGGCGGCTCCGTCTCCCCCAGGAGAAAGGCGAGGAGGGTTTATTTTAAATCCCATTCCTTCCCTAATCCATGTGACACTAATCAGGGATCCGGCCCCTCGGGAATCAATGATTAATGGAGTTAAATATAGCGGGAGCTTGCCAGGGTAAAATTAGGCACCATGCATAAAACATCACAGCTCCTCGTTAGCGCGCCTAATTACGCTAATGGGGGGCGTTCACGCCGGGCCTGGAATTAGGGATGGACCTCCCGACCTCCTCCCAGCTGCCCGGCTCCGGGGTGGAGCTGGGAAAGAGCCCAGCCGGGAGCCTTAATGAGGATGTAATTAGCGCACAATTAACGCTCAGGGGTGGGGGTGAAGGGACATGGATGTCCTGGAGGTCAAGAGTGTCCTGGGATGGGTTTGTCCCGCTGACCGGGGGGTTGGGGGTTGAGGGTCCGCGTGGTCCAACATTCCCAAGGATTGGGATGAGGGTTTTCCTGTATCCCAATGGGACGGTTGGGATTGACACTGTTATGGGTTTCCACCACTATGGGTTTGCCATGGGCTCGAGCACCACTATGGGTTGGTTTTGACCAGCAGTGTGGTCATGGATCCAGCATTCCCAAGGATTGGGATGGGGTTTGGTGCAGCACATGGCCCCTTATCCCAACGGGATACTTGGGATCAGCATCATTAAGGGTTTGCCATGGGGCCACCACCGTTATGGCTTGGCTTTGCCCAGTGGCATGGCCGTAACTCCCACATCTCCTTCCAGCGTGGCCACCATTCCAGTATCATTCCACCATGGCCACCATTCCAACATCCATCACTCCAACATCCCCTTCCAGTGAAGCCATCACTGTTTCCTCAGCCCAGCTTCCCGAAATCCCCCGGAAACCCGCAGCTCCTTGCCTTGCCGCTTCCCACATCATCTCCCAGCCTCCTTGTCATTAATAAGCTCCAAAGGAAGCGATTCCGGAGCCCAAATCCAGTGGGAGAAGGAGGAGGAAGGCGAAGCAGTCAACGTTTCCGAGAGGTTCCTCCAAAGCCAGCGCGGGGAACACAAATCCGGCTGTAATTAATCCCATTATCTTGGGAAGAGGGAGCCGCGGAGCGCTGAGAGGGTTGTCAAAAACCGGGAATCCGGGCGGGATAAGCCTTTGGGGGAGTTTAAGCTCGGACAGGCACCAGCTCAAAGCCGGTTTTGAGGGAGATCAGAGTGACAGGGAAATAAAGACGGGAGGACTCCGGCCTGGAGCAGGAAAATCCGGGAATGATTAATCCACCGCCCTTGTCCTTAAGGAATGAGACAAAAATATCCCAAAAAGGCCTCGGCAGCAGCTCCGTGCTCTTGCATTCCCAGCAAAGCCCAAGCCAGAGGCTGGGATTGGGATGGAATGTGGGATGGAAAGTCGGATTTCCGTGTGTCTCTCACTTGAGGATCCGCATCCTGCCACATCCAAAGGATCCTTCAGGAAAGGTGTTTTGGGGCAGGAAAACCTTTTCCAGCAAGCCAAAGGGGATGAGGTTGGATTCCAGAGCTGGAGCATGGATCTGGAATGTTCCCAGCTCCCTCAGCTTCTCCTCTTGGCACCCTTCGCTGGCAGAGCCCAATTCCCAGGAAGAGCAGGGAACAATGATCCCTGATTGAAGCAGCTGCCTCGGATCCTGGAAACTGGGAAAACTTCTCCCAGCAGCTCCAGGTCCTGGGAACAAGACCTGGAGCGTTTCATGTCCATCTTTTCCATCCCGAGTTCCCACCAGCACACAGATGGAGCCAGGGAAGAGTTTCCATGGAAGTGCTTCCTCAGGAAGAGCAGCCAGGAGAACAACCCTTGGAATTCCCTCTGCATCCCAGTTTTTAGCCCAGGGGAGCATGGAGAGCTGGGGGTGAGTCGGGATGAGCGGGACAGGGATCCTCGGGATTGGAAAACCTGGGAAGGGCAAATCCTGCTCAAAGAGGGGAGAAACCTCATCCGAGGGGAAAAACCTTGCTCCAAGCCTCATCCTGCTCACGAGGATGCTCTGCCTGCTCTGGGGGTAAAATATTCCTGGACTGTTTCCCTAAAATTGGCTTTGCTCCCTGTGAACCTACAATTGAAACCCTAGGAAGGTTTTCCAAATGGGATGAGCCCACGTACGTTACGGTTGTGCCCCCTCCTTGCATGGAATGCACGGAAGTTCTGCCCAATTTGGGGGCACAATATTCCTGGATTTCTCCCCTAAAATTGGTTCTATTCCCTATTAATCCACATTTGAAATTCTGGGAAGTTTTTCCAAATGGGACGAGCCCCCACAAGTCACAGATTCCAACCCCTCCTTGCACGGAATGCACAGAAGCTGTGCCCAATTTGAGGGCAAAATATTCCTGGATTTCTCCCCTAAAATTGGCTCTGCTCCCTATTTACCCACACTGGAAATCCTGGGAAATTTTTCCAAACGGGACGAGCCCCCATGAGTCCCCATTCCCAATCCATCATTCCACGGAATTCCGAGGAGCCGCTGCTGTGTGGATCCCATGGCTTACCCCGAACGCAGCGAGCGTCGATTATTTTTAGCCGGGGCCGCGGTGCTGTTTGCACGCGGGAATCAGACCATGAAATCCCTGGATACGGAGCGTTCCCGCTCTCCGGCGCCCGGAGCAGCTGAGCCGTGCCGGGGTGAGACGTTAAAAGCCTGGAAGTGCCACTCGGCGCCACCCGGTGTCCCCAGGGCGGGCATGGAGCCCCGAGCGCTGCCAAACACGGCACCCCCGGGGGGGCAGGAGCGGGGCCTGCCCTGAACTCAACCCCCTGACCCAAATTCCCAGCCTGGAATGCTCCCCGTGGAATCCGACCGGAGCCGGTTCCAGGCGGCGGCGGGAATGGATCCAGTCCCAGGATGAGCTCCCAACTCTCTGGGCTGGGATTTTTCCAGTGTGGATGGAGAAGGTGGTAGCAGAGGAACAAGGGATGGATTTTCCCTCCATCCCATCCCATTCTCAGTGGGAAAAAAAGGGATTTGGGGATTTTAAACTGATTTTTAGGATGTGCAGCTCCAGGGGGGCGCATCAGAATCCCAGAATTCCAGGATGGGTCGGAATGACCTTAAACTCATCCGATGCCATGGGAAACCTTCCGCTATCCCAGGTTGCTCCAAGCCTCATCCAACCTGTCCTGGAACATTCCCAGGGAAGCAGAACCCTTGGAATGCTGCCCCCAAATCCAGGGAAAGACCCGAAGCTACAAACCAAGGAAACCATGGCGATTCCTATGGGATTTATTTCCACACTCCCCCTGTTTTCCTTTCCTTGGGAAACCGAGCAGGCTCGGCTCCCAAATCCAGGGGATTTTGGTACCGAAGATCCTCAAATTCACAGTCGGGAATTGAAGTGGATATTGCAGCTGGAGCCACTTTTTTTAGGAGCTGCTCCCGCTCTTCCCGGCATTCCCAATATATACAGATTCCTTCTTTTTACAGGTAATAATGTACAGCCTATTTATAAACCAGGGATTTTCTATCTCTAGGGATTATCCACACACACACAGGGCCTGGCCTGCTCCCGACACCGGGAACCGGGAAGATCCCACCACTCCCAAGTCTCCTTTCCCAGCAGAACCGCTGGATTTGGGGGGAAAACCCTGTGCTTTTCCCAGTTTTTTTCCTCGCAGCAGGTGAAGCGCCCAGGGAGGGGCCGCTGCCGGGAATTTGGGGGATTCCTGAGGTAGGAAATTCAGGGATTCCAGGTGGGAGCTCCGGAGGGGTCACAGCGCCAGCGGGAGCTGCCAGATGAGCAGGGAGCTGTCGGCGGCTCCGGAGCGGCGCGCGGATTCCGCCCGGAAATCCCGGTATCCGCGGCCTCCGGAGACGATGGCCACAGAGGAGATTTCCTTGCGGGGGGAATCCCGGGAGCAGGGCCGGCTCCGCACCCACACGTCGGGATCGTCGGCCAGCTCGTAGATGGATCCGTCCTCCTCGGCGTGTCCCGGCGTTCCTGGAGGCGCTTCCCGCACGGAGAGCAGCTGCCCGGGCAGGTGGGATGTGGAGCGCAGCCGGTATTGCAACAAAATCCCTTTTTTCCGCATTTCCCGGGGCGGGAGCCCCTCCGGATCCGGGGATTTTTCCTCCTCGCCCTCCTCGTCCTCATCCTGCTCGGCCCGGAGGGCGTCGGGGGCCAAAGTGCTCAGAGCCAGCGCCAGGAACTGCACGGGGCCGGCGTGGCCATTCAGGGACACCATGCCCTTCCCTGGAAAACAGCGGGATCGGGATGGGAACTGTGTGGGAATGGGCTAGGAATGAGCCTGGGAATGGGCTGGGAATGAGCCTGGGAACGGGTGGGAACAGCCTGGGAATGTGTTGGGAGCAGCCTGGGAATGGGCTGGGAACGAGGCTGGGAATGGCACTGTTTCTTTGGGAAGGGTCTGGGAATGGGCTGGGAATTGGCCTGGAAATGGGCTGGGAATGGCATGGGAACAGCCTGGGAATGGGCTGGGAATGAGCCTGGGAATGGGCTGGGAATGAGCCCAGGAATGAGCCTGGGAATGGGCTGAGAACAGGCTGGGAACAGGCGCTGTTTCTCTGGGAATGGCGCTGTTTCTTTGGGAACAGCACCGTTTCTCTGGGAATGGCGCTGTTTATCCAGGAGTGGTCTGGGAATGGGCACTGTTTCTCTGGGAATGGCACCATTTCCCTGGAAGGGCTCCGGGGCTCACCGGTGATTTTCGGGATGCCCTCCAGGCGCGGCACCGGGAGCAGGACGATGATTCCCAGGTCCGTTCCCACCCAGAGCGAGCCCTGGCACAGCAGGAGGCTGGTGACGCGCACGAGCTTCTGTCCTGGAACGGGAACAGGAAAAAACCGGGATCAGGGAGAATCCCGCGGCCGAACTCCCGGCTGGTCACGGCATTTCCACAGGGAACAGCCTCTGGAATTCCCGGCAGCTTTGCAGCAAGTATATGGGAAGCTGGGAATATGAATAAATAAAAAGAGGGGGAAAAAAAAGCTGGAGAGAAACGAGATTCTGACGGGAAATGAATATTTTATGGCAAGGACTTAGCGCGGAGTCGGGATAGCGATAAATCCAGGGAAAGAGATAAATCCAGGGAAAGAGATAAATCCACGGAGCAGCAGCTCTGGAAGCGGCTCATTAAGGAGCTGCCACATTCCAGAGGGTGAGGGAGCAGGAGTTCAAAAGGGATTTCATCCTAACGCTCCTGCCCGGGAACACAGGGATGGGAGGGATATCAGGATATCGGGATGTGGCCGGAGAAATAGGGGAAAAGTGAAAAACCAGGGACTTAGACGAGTCTGGTGCTTGGACTAATGAAGGGATTATGGAGCATCCAGGGATGCCCCAGGGACACAAATTTGGGATCCAGGGATGGGATCAGGGCACAAAGCTGGGATCCATGGACGGGATCCCAAGACAAAGTCAGGATCCAGGGATGGGATCACGGGATAATGGTGGGATCTAGGGATGGGATCACAGAACACAAAGCTGGGATCCAGGGAAGCCCCAGGGATACAAAGTCGGGATCCAGGGATGCCCGAGGGACACAATTCCCACCCAGCTCCATCCCTTCCATCCGTGAAGCTCCAAGCCCGGCCTTTCCCACCTTTCCCAGCTCCATCTATGCCCCGTTCCTCAGGAAAGCCACGAATCCTAGTGCTACCCCCCGGGCTGCTCCATTCCCAAAGTCCCCATGGATCCATTAATTAATGACCCCTCATTAGCACTGATTGGCTCTCACCAGGCAGCAGGAAGATCCCATTCCTGAACTCCCCACAGATCCATTAATTAATCCCCCTCATTAGCCATTAATTGGCTCTCACCAGGCAGCAGGAAAGTCCCATTCCCAAATGGATCCCGTGGATCCATTAATTAATTCTCATCTCTCGTTAGTGCTGATTGCTCTCACTGGGCAGCAGGAAGGTCCCATTCTCAAATTCCCCATAGATCCATTAATTAATCCCCCTCATTAGCCATTAATTGGGATCTCACTGGGCAGCAGGAAGATCCCATTCCCAAATTCCCCATGGATCCATTCATTAATTCCCCTAATTAGTCATTAATTAGAATCTCACTGGGCAGCAGGAAGGTCCTATTCCTGAATTCCCCATGGATCCCTGGATCCATTAATTAATTCCCACCTCTCTTTAGCGCTGATTGGCTCTCACCGGGCAGCAGGAAGATCCCATTCCCAAATTCCCCTTGGATCCATTAACGAACCCCCCTAATGAGTGATTAATTGCTCTCACCAGGCAGCAGCAGCGTGGTGCGGGTGGCCACGTTGATCTCCTGGAGGTGCTCCAGGGTTTCCGTGTGGAAGAGGCGGATGGAGGATCCCGAGGAAAAGGCCATCCAGACCCCGCTGCCGGCGCGCACCATCTGCGTCACGGCCGCCTCCGGGTGCGCCTCGAACCTTTGCTAACGGCAGTTCCCAACACTCCCAAAGGGCCCGCAATTCCCACAATTCCCAAAATTCCCAGAATTGTCCAAATTCCCTGAATTCCCAATTCCTGCTCTTGGAGTGCAGAGCTCCACTGAGAATTCAGCTCCCAGCCCTCCCCTCCGGAATCCAGCCCCGCTCCAAGCCCCTCCCAGGGTTGTTTTGGGATTCCAGCCTTCCCTTAATGGATTCAATTCCCAAAATTCCTGGAATTTTCACTCTGGGAGCACAGAGCTCCACCAGGAATTCAGATCCCCTGGGAATTCAGCTCCACTGGGAACTCAGCTCCCAGCCCTCCCCTCCGGAATCCAGCCCCGCTCCAAGCCCCTCCCAGAGTTTTTTGGGATTCCAGCACTTCCCGGCACTCCGGGTTTATTCCCCTCCTTAAAGGATTCAATTCCCAAAATTCCCTCCCATATGGGATGAGACCTTCTGGGATGTGGCTCTGGAATAACCCAGGAGGGAATAAATGAATCCCACTTGGATGAGGAATGAAAGGTTGGGATGGGGGAAAAATGGGAATAAAGGGATGGGATGGAAGAAAAATGGGAATAAAGGGTTGGGGTGGGCACAAAAAGTTTGGGATGGGCACAAAAACAGGAATAAAAGTTTAGGATGGGCACAAAAGCAGGAATAAAAAGTTGGGATGGGGGAAAAATGAGAATAAACTGTTGGAATGGGCACCAAAAATGGGAATGAAGGGTTGGGATGGGCACAGAACTGGGAATGAAGGGTCGGGTTGGGTGTTCCAAGGCCGGGATGAGGCTCTGGAGGGGGAATTCAGGGCTGAAACCCCACCAGGGCCCCACAGAATTCCCGGGATTGCAGATCTGGAATTCCACCCATTCCCATTCCCATTCCTATCTCCATTCCCATCCCCATTCCTGTTCCCATTCCCGTTCCCATTCCTGTTCCCATTCCCATTCCCGTTCCCGTTCCGGTTCCCGTTCCCATTCCTGTTCCCGTTCCTGTTCCCATTCCCGTTCCCGTTCCTGTTCCTGTTCCCGTTCCTGTTCCCATTCCTGTTTCCATTCCTGTTCCCGTTCCCATTCCCATTCCCGCTCCCATTCCCGTTCCTGTTCCCGCTCCGTACCTGGCTCTGCAGCTCCGGTGTTCCCAGCACGGTGACGAGGTTGTCGGAGCTGGCCCAGAGCGACTCCTCCAGCGCCAGCAGCGCCTGAACCGGCCCTGATCCCACCCGGAGCAGCCGCGGGGATTCTGCATCCCATAAACCCCCTGGAACACAGGGATAACACGGAATGGGATCAGGGAATGGGATAACACAGAACGGGCACAGCCCTGATCCCACCCAGAGCAGCTGCAGGGATCCTGCATCCCATAAACCCCCTGGAACACAGGGATAACACGGAATGGGATCAGGGAATGGGCACTGGCCCTGATCCCACCAGGAGCAGCCGCGGGGATTCCACATCCCATAAACCCCCTGGAATGGGATAACAACAGGGAATAGGATAACAGAGAATGGGATCAGGGAATGGAATCAGGGAATGGGATAGCAGGGAATGGAATCAGGGAATGGGATAACAGGGAATGGGACCAGGGAATGGGATAGCAGGGAATGGGATAACAGGGAATGGGATCAGGGAATGGGATAGCAGGGAATGGAATCAGGGAATGGGATAACAGAGAATGGGATCAGGGAATGGGATAGCAGGGAATGGAATCAGGGAATGGAATAACAGGGAATGGGATAACAGGGAATGGGATAACAACAGGAAATGCACCAGCCTGGAGCAGCTGCAGCACAGAGCCCGTTTCTCATAATGCCCCTGGAACACAGGGATAACAGGGAATGGGATCGGGGAATGGGATAACAACAAGGAATGGGATCAAGGAACAGCCCAGAGCCCGCAGCCCACAGGCCCCCTGGAACAGGGATAACACAGGATAACAACAGGGAATAGGATAACAGGGAATGGGATAACAGGGAACAGGATAAGAGGGAGAACAGGGAACGCTCGGCACAGCCGGGAAGCTCCGGATGCAGCGGAGCCCCCCGGGGTCCCCGGGAGCCCCCTCGTCACCCAAGGTGTCCCCAGAGCCCCCCCAGGGCCATTCCCGCTTCCCAACATTCCCCAAATTCCCTTTTCCCACTGCAAAGGGCGCTGGAGCAGGGAAGGAGCGGCCCCCTGCACCCCTTGGGCTCCTTGGAAAAGCCCAAATTCCCCTTTTTTAATGGGATTTGCTCCCGAAAGGCCGCTCCAGGCCCAATCCCGAGGGTCTGGGAGCAGCTCCCAGCTGGGATCGGGATGAATCCAACGCCAGCAGCTCCAATCCATCGTTACTCTCCTTCTTTATTCCCAATCCCTGTTTTTTCACCCAAACCCTTGGATCCCAGGGATAAAGGAGCCTTTGGGATGCTCCAAGCCCTGCTCCCAGCAAATCCTGATTTCCAGGGAAAAGGAGCGATTCCAGGGAAGCTTCTTCCTCCCAAAAAATTGGGATGAGGTTAAAAACTCCCCCCGTGGCTGCCGCTTCAATTAATTAAAGTTAATTAAAAGTCCCTTTAATTGGCTCCCAGCGTTGCCGTAATTCGGGAAAGGGGATGGGCACAATCCCAAAAATCTGAATGCAGTGGGATTTGGTGGCTCAGGTGCCGTTTCCTGCAGCTTTTCCTGAAGAAAACCCGGGATTCTGTCCAAAAATGGCCCAAATTCCACAGGATTCCAGGCTCTTTCCCACCCCCTAGCGATGAACAGAAGGAATTTCCCAATCCAGGCCAGGAATTCCTGGGAAAGAGGGATCGCAGCAAGCTGGGACCTCATCCTGAGCCAAATCCAGGGAAAATAACCCCAAAACCATGGGAATAAAGGGAATTTTCCACGTGGGCGGGGTTGGAGGGAATCAACTCCATTTCCAGCCCCAAAAAGGGAATTTTGGGAAGGCAATTCCCACTCCTTGTGCATCCCACACTGGATCCTGCAGCACCCCCTCTCCAGGGGTTTTCCCAGTATTTTCCCCCAGAACGAGTTTGTTTGGATCCACCACGGGAAAATCGTGTTTTCCTGCCCCGGGGCTGCCGAGGGAAGGCGAAAATATTGGGGAAAAAAAAGGGAAAATGGGGATTTCTCCCCATTTTAGCAGCGGAGAAGCTCTGACTCTGCAGGATTCCTGGGAATCCTCACCCTTATTCCTGGGAAAGGCGGCCACGCTCCCGTCCTGCAGCCCCGCGAACAGGAACTCGGCGCTGTGCCGGAGGCACAGGATGGGCAGCATTCCCGGGATTTTGCAGCTCAGCAGGCACAGCGTTCCCGAGTCCACGCTGCCGTACACCAGGAGGCTGCGGAGGCAACGGGCCGGGAATTTCGGGATCGCCCTTGGAGCAGCGGGGACGGATTTGGGATGGGAGCCAGGATCCGGGATCTCACCTCCCGTCCTGCAGCCCCAGGCACACGGTGGGGTGGGGGGTGCTCGGAGTCGGATCCAGGGGCATTCCTGGCTCGGCCGGATCGTCGGGATGCGGCTCCGGGATGAATTCCATGCAGAGCACCGGGGCGGGCACTGGGAAGGATTTGACGGTGCGGGGCACGGAGCGGTTCAGGGAGAAGATCTCCACCTGCCCCCCCGCCCCCTCCTGCCCTCCTCCAACCTGTGGGGCGGGAAAAGCCGGAATGAGCCATCCCAAATCCCAAATGATATCCCAAATCCCGGGGTTTGGGGTTGTGCTCACCCAGAGGAAGCCCTGGGGCAGGGAGGTGCTGACGGCCGAGAATCCCAGGAGCGAGGAATGGACGGGATTGTGGACGGCAGCTCCGAGCTGGGGAGAGCATCCCAAGAGGCAGGGGTCAGCAGGAATCCCAAAAAACGGAATCAGACACAATCCAGCCGCTATTCCCGATTTTCCAAGGTGGATTGAACCAATTCCTGCCCTCACATCCAACTTTCCCAGCCCTCCAGAGTGGGATTTGTGCCTTTCCTCCCAAAATGATGAATGGGAAGAGAGGATGGAGAACCCAAATCATCCCAAACAGGCAGGGGGTCAGTGGGAACCCCAAAATTTGGGATCCAGCTGCTATTCCCAACTTTCCAAGGTGGATTGCCCCAATTCTTGCCCTCACAACCAACGTTTCCATCCCATCCACTGCAGGATTTGTACCTTCGTGCCCCAAAATGATGGATACAAGGGGAAATGGGATGGAGAACCCAAACAGGCAGGGGGTCAGTGGAAACCTCAGACTCTGGGATTCAGATACAACGCTGCTGCTATTCTCAACTTCCCACAGTGGATTCCATCAATTCCTGCCTTTACAATCAACTTTTCCAGCCCCTCCAGAGTGGGATTTGTGCCTTTCCTCCCCAAATGATGGATACAAAAGGAAATAGGGAATGGAAAACCCAAATCACCCCAACAGAGACAGGATGTCGGTGCATCCCCCAAAATTTGGGATCCAGCTGCTATTCCCGATTTTCCAAGGTGGATTGCCCCAATTCCTGCACTTAGAATCAACTTTCTCAGCCCATCCACTGTGGGATTTGTGCCACTCCCCCCAAAATGATGGATACAAAAGGAAATGGGGGATGGAGAACCCAAATCATCCCAAACAAGCAGGATGTCAGCAGGAATCCTGGAATTTGGGATTCAGACACAATCCAGCTGCTATTCCTGATTTTCTGGGCTGGATTGTCCCAGTTCCTGCCCTCACAACCAACTTTTCCAGCCTATCCATAGCAGGATTTGTGCCTTTCCTCCCAAAATGATGGATGCAAAGGGAAACAGGATGGAGAACTCAAACAAGCAGGGGTCAGTGGAAACCCCAAAATTTGGGATTCAGACACAATCCAGCCGCTATTCCCGATTTTCCACGGTGAATTGAACCAATTCCTGCCCTCACACCCAACTTTTCCAGCCCCTCCAGAGCGGGATTTGTGCCTTTCCTCCCAAAATGATGGATACCAAAGGACATGGGGGATGGAGAACCCAAATCATCCCAAACAGCCAGGGGTCAGTGGGAATCCTGGAATTTGGGATTCAGACACAATCCAGCTGCTATTCCCAATTTTCTGGGCTGGATTGCCCCAATTCCTGCCCTCAAAACCAACTTTTCCAGCCCATCCACTGTGGGATTTGTGCCTTTCCTCCCCAGAATGACTGGATCAGATGGGAATGCGGGATGGAGAACCCAAAGACACGTAGGATGTCAGTGCAGACCCCAACATTTGGGATCCAGCTGCTATTCCCAACTTTCTGGGCTGGATTGCCCCAACTCCTGCCCTCACACCCAACTTTTCCAGCCCCTCCAGAGTGGGATTTGTGCCTTTCCCACCCAGATCAGAGGGAAGGGGGTGCAGGAAGGCCCAGCCCGGCTCTCACCTGCAGATCCAAGGCTTTGGAGGAAAAGGCTGGAATGTGGCAGGACAGGATGGGGCACCAGAACGGAGCTTTGCTCTTCTTGTCCTCGTCGGGGCAGAGCCAGCCCGGCTGGTTCTCCTCCCCTGCGGAAAACCGGGATCAGCCGCACCCCAAAACCCGTCCTTTGGGCTCCCAATCCACCGTCTTCCATGGATTTGGGATACGCCTCATCCCCTTCTCCAAATTATTGCGGCGTGGAGGCAAAAAAATCCCCCAAAAACCAAATAAATGGGAAAAAATTCCATCTCGCTGCATTCCCTCACGTCAGGCTGGGATGAGTTTGGATTTCCAGCTCATGGATATGGGATTATCTCAGATTTTAAAAAAATAGGGAAAAGCAAACCCAAAGTGTTAAAAACCAGAGAATCCTGAAGGATTCCAGCCCAGGGCGATCCAAGTGCTCCAAGGGAATTCCAGATTTTTGGTGTTTTCTTCCATGAAACTTCTCCGAGGGGGTTGGGATTGGAGCAGGGATTGGGAATCGGCAGGAGGATCCTCCCTGATCCATCCCATTCCATGGAAAATGGGGCAGCCCTGGCACGGGAATGCCGCAGGTGGCGGCTTCAGCCTGGAGATTCCAACCGGGAGCAGCAGATCCCGGACATGGAATCAGGAATTCCCAGCAATCCCAAAAACCAAACGGTATCCAGAACCTCCCAGACCTGCTCGCAGATCTTCTCCAGAACCTCCCAAAACTTCTCCAAACCTCCCAAACCTTCTCCAGAACTTCCCAAAGCTCCAAAAGCTCCTCAACCTCAAAAAGCTCCCAAACCTTCCCCAGAACTCTCCAAAAACCTTTTCCAAACCTCCCCAACCTTCTCCAGAAGATCCCAAACCTTCCCCAGAACACCCCCAACCTTCTCCAAAACCTTCCAAACCTTCTCCAGAACTTCCCAAACCTTCCCCCAAATGATCTCCAAAAGCCCCCCAAAAACCTTCTCCAGAACCTCCCAAACCTCTTCCAAAACCTTCCCAACCTTCTCCAAAAGCTCCCCAACCTCCAAAGCCTCCAAACCCCCAAAACCTCCTGAACCTCCCCCAAAACCTCCCAAAGCCTTCCCCAGAACCTCCCAAAAACCTTCTCCAGAACCCCCCAACCTTTTCCAAAACTTCCCAAAACCTTCCCCAAACCTCCCCAACCTTTTCCAAAAACTTTGCGCACCTCTAGAACCTCCCAGACCTTCTCCAGAACCCCCCAGACCCTCTCCAGAACCTCCCAGACCTTCTCCAGAACCTCCCAGACTTTCTCCATCCCCTTGCTCCCGGTTTTTCCCCTTTCCCTGTCCGGCACCGACGCGCCCCTGTTCCCGCTCGGAACGCGTTTTTTCCCGGGACAAGCAGGACTCACGCAGGCCGATCTTGGCCAGGTGCAGCCGGTTCACCCAGGAGATCTTGCTCAGGGGGTTGGGGGTGATGAACACCACCATGACACTGATGGGGCGCCCGGACCTGTGGGGAGACGGCCTTCAGCCTCCTCATCATCCTCCTCCTCCTGCTCTTCATCCTCCTCCCCCTCCTCCTCCTGCTCATCATCCTCCTCCACTTCCTTATCTTCATCCTACTCATCCTCATCCTCCTCATCCTTATCTTCCTCATCTTCCTCCTCCTCCTCCTGCTCTTCATCCTCACCCACATCCTCTTCCTCCTCATCCTTATCTTCCTCATCCTCCTCCACCTCCTCCTCCTCCTCCTCCTCCTCCTCATTCTCCTCCTCTTCCTCATCTTCATCTTCCTCCTCCTCTTCATCCTCCTCCTCCTCCTGCTCTTCATCCTCATCCACCTCCTCCTCATCCTAATTTTCATCCTCCTCATCCTCATCATCCTCCTGCTCCTGCTCTTCATCCTCATCCCCATCTTCATCCTCATCATCCTCATCTTCATCCTCGTCCTCCTCCTCATCCTCTTGCTCATCCTTATCTTCCTCATCCTCTTCCTCCTCCTCCTCCTCCTCCTGCTCCGTGGGTGGGAAGAGCCCATCCATCCCAGATTCCCGAACTCACTTGTCCGGCTTCCCAGGCAGCAGCAGCCGCAGGCGGCACTTGTTGGCCGAGTGGATCTCCTCCTCCTTCACCTTCATCATCCTCTGCAGGGCCAGGCACCAGTCCTGCGCCACCGTCATGTTCAGGTTCTGGAGAACATCGGGAATTGTCCAAACCCGCCGGGATCATCCCAAATCCCGCCTGGAGGAGGAGCCCAGCGGCTCCTGAGGAGCGCCGCGGTCGCGGGGAGCTCCCGGCGCAGTCAGTACCTGGTAGGTGCCGTGCAAGGTGCTGACGAGCAGCGTGATCTGCTCCACCACCGCCAGGTCCTTCTGCAGGTCCTGCAGCTCCTGGAAGAGCCGCGGAGGGCCCAGGTAGACCTTATCTTCGGGGAAAAACCGGGATTTCAGGCCCACAGAGCGGCACAGAGTCCATGGGGTTGGAGAAGACCCTGAGATCGAGCCCAACCCATGACGCAACACCACCAGGGACGGCCCTGAGCACTGCGGCCATTGTTCCTCCAACACCTCCACGGATGGTGGCTCCACCACCTCCCAGAGTGGTGAAATCCCATAAAATCCCCCAAATCCCAGTCCATGAAGGTTCTCCCATCAGGAATGATGGCTGGAGCACCACATCCGTGACTCCACCACCTCCCAGAGTGGTGAAATCCCCTCAAACCCCCCAAATCCCATCCCCAGGAGGTTCTCCCGCCAGGAATGAGGCCCCAAGCACCACATTTATGACTCCCCCATCTCCAAGACTGGTGAAGTCCCACAAAATCCCCCAAATCCCAATCCATGAAGGTCATCCCACCAGGAATGAGGGCTGGAGCACCACATCCATGACTCCACCATCTCCCAGAGCAGTGAAATCCCCTCAAATCCCCCAAGACCCCATCCCAGGGAGTCCATCCCGCTGAGAACGCTGCCAGAGCTCACTGTGTGCGGCCTGGCCGGCCGGCGCGTGCCTGCGGGCACCGGCGTTGTGGACGACCACGTTGTCCTTGTCGTAGGCGCCGCCGTCCTGCCCCACCTCCACCACCTGCACCTGCGGGAGGGCCGTGCTCCACTTGAGCACGTACTTGGGGCCCAGGGGCACCAGGCTGCTGATTTCCAGCTGGCCTCTGCCAAGGCAAGAATTCCAGGTCAAGAAAACCCCGGATTTTCCTCCAAGGAAACCCCCGCGTGCCCCCCCACACCGTGCAGGAACCCCCGATTGCGGGGCACACGACACAGCACAGCACACATGGCACCTACCCTGCGGGCACCGGCCTGCGAAGGGGAAAAAGGAGGGGTTGAGTGGGATTCGGGGCAATTCCGGGAGCTTTTCCCACCCGGAGCTGTCAAATTCTGCCAATTCTGCCCCATTCCTGGGCCCCGCAGCGGCTCCGAGACCCCACGGCAGCAGGGATGGAGACGGGGCGAAAGGGGGCAGATAAACCCCAAACTCAATGGGAATTCCCCCAAAAACCACAAAGTCAATGGGATCCCCCCAAAAAACCCCAATCTTGATGAGGATTCCCCCAAAACCCCAAACTCGATGGGATTCCCTCAAAAACCCCAAACTCAATAGGATTCCCCCACAAAACCCAAAACTTGATGGGATTCCCTCAAAACCCCAAGGTTTTTAGAAGCTTTTCCAAGCTTCCATCCCTCTCTGGGGTCGATCCCAAAAATCCCGTGGAGCTGATGGGGGTGGGAATGGGGAGGGGCTGTTTTGGGACCTCCAGAGGGGTTTTGGGGCAGGGTTTTGGGGCCAGATTTTGGGGCCGGGTTTTGGGGCCAGATTTTGGGGCTGGGATTTGGAGCTGGGATTTGGGGCTGGATTTTGGGGCCGGGATTCGGGACCAGGTTTTGGGGCCGGGTTTTGGGGCCGGGTTTTGGGACCGGGTTTTTGGGCTGGGATTTGGGGCCCAGTTTTGGGGCACGTACTTGAAGTTGATGTTGGCGCACACCAGGAGGTCGTTGAGCAGGAACACCTTGCGCTCCTTGGACTTGATGAGCTGCCCGCGGTCGCCGTACACCGTCTCAGTCAGGGTCTCGCACAGCAGCAGCTGCCGCTGCCCCGAGCTCAGCAGCTGCCGGGAAAACCCCGTGGGTTGTGGTGGTGATTGCAGCCTGGAGGTTCCACCCCGGAGCGGCAAATCCCAAACGTGGAGCCAGAATTGTCAATTCCCGGCATCGCCAAAAAATGAAGCTTCCAAAAATGGCCCCAAACCTCCTCCAGAACCTCCCAGAAACCTCCTCCAGAGCCTCCCAAAACCTTCTCCAGAACCTCCCAAAAACCTTCTCCAGATCCTCCCAAAAACCGCCAAAAGGTCCCAAACCTCCTCCAGAACCTCCCAAAACCTTCTCCAGATCCTCCCAAAAACCTGTTGCAGAACCTCTCCAAACCTTCTCCAGAACGTCCCAAAACCTCCAAAACCTCACAATAACAATTTCCAAAAGCTCCCCAAGACCTTCTCCAGAACCTTCCAAACACTTTCTCCAAAAGCTCCCAAATATTCTCCAGAACTTCCCAGAAACCATCTCCAAAAGCTCCCAACAACCATTTGCAAAAGCTCCCAAAACCTTCACCAGAACCTCCCAATCCTTCTCCAAAAGCTCCCCAATCTCCTCCAGAACCTCCCAAACATCCTCCAAAAGCTCCCCAAAACCTTCTCCAGAACCTCCCAAAACCTCCAAAAGCTCCCAAACCTTTTCTAAAGCCTCATTAGCTTTCCCCAAAGCCTCCCAAACATCCTCCAAAAGCTCCCCAAAACCTTCTCCAGAACCTCCCAAAAACCTTGAAAACCTCCCCAATCTTCTCCAAAATCTCCCCAATGTCCTCCAGAACCCCTCACACATCCTGACCCCAAGTTTGGGATGGTTTTCCACAATTTACAAGGGTTTTCCTCCAGCTGGGAACAGGAGTTCCATGAAAGGCGCTCCAAAGCCAAACCCTTTGCACCCTGTGCATCCACCCACCCCCACAGACCACCAGAGACCTTCTTGGGGCCCTCTCCACCCCTGATCCCAACCCCAATCCCAATCCCAACCCCAACCTCAATCCCAATCTCAATCCCAATCCCAGGACTGAGCCCACGGGGGCCCCGCTGGGGGTTTGGCCACAGCCCCACAAGTGTCACAACAAGGTCACTTCAGGTTCCTTCTTTAAACACTGAGAGTTACAAAATCCGGGGAACGAGACCCCACAGATCCCAGAGAGGAATTCCCCCATCCCACCCTCAAGGCCTTCAGAGCAAACAGGGATCCTGCTTCCCAAAAACCCCGACATGGAGAGGGAGCTGCAAATCCCACCCAGCAACTCCTGGGGGACGAATTCCCCCATTCCACCCTCAAGGCTTGGTTTGGAACGACAGCCCCTGGGAGCAAACAGGGATCCTGCTTCCCAAAAACCCCGACATGGAGAGGGAGCTGCAAATCCCACCCAGCAACTCCTGGGGGACGAATTCCCCCATTCCACCCTCAAGGCCTTCAGAGCAAACAGGGATCCTGCTTCCCAAAAACTCCAGCATGGAGAGGGAGCTCCAAATCCCACCCAGCAGATCCCTGGGAAGGAATTCCCCCATTCCACCCTCAAGGCCTGATTTGGATCGACATCCCCTCGGAGCAAACAGGGATCCTGCTTCCCAAAAACCTCAATGCCAAAAGGGAGCTGCAAATCCCACCCAGCAGCTGCCAATCCTGCTGTGGATGAGAATGAGGATGAGGAGAATGAGGATGATGAGGAGGATGAGGATAAGGAGGAGGAGGAGGACGAGGATGAGGATGATCAGGAGGATCAGGAGGATCAAGTAGACAAGAAGGAGGAGGAGGAGGAGGNCAGCTGCCAATCCTGCTGTGGATGAGAATGAGGATGAGGAGAATGAGGATGATGAGGAGGATGAGGAGAAGGAGGAGGAGGAGGACGAGGATGAGGATGAGGAGGATCAGGAGGATCAGGAGGATCAGGAGGATCAAGTAGACAAGAAGGAGGAGGAGGAGGAGGAGGAGGATGAGGAAGAGGATGAGGAGGATGAGGAGGATAAGGAGGATGAGGAAGATGAGGAGGACAAGGAGAATGAGCATGAAAAGGATGAGAATGAGAATGAGGAGCATGAGGAGGATGAAGGTGAGGAAGATGAGGATGATGAGGAGGCCCCACCTTGTTGAGGCTGCTGCGGTCGCTCATGCTCTTGCTGAGCTGCTGCATCTCGGCCACTTGGTCGGCCAAGCGCTTCTGCTCGTTGAGCTTCTCCGCCAGCGTCTCCAGCTCGGTCAGCGCCAGCTGCAGGGACAGGCGGTCGGCGTGGCCCCGCGGGGTGTTCTTCAGCATGTCCTGGCAAACAGGGAAAACCGGGAATGGCGACAGCCCCGAGGAACTGCCTCTGCTCAGAGCACCGCCACGGGAACGCTGCGGGAGCCTCCAGCATCGGAGTCTGGACAATGATTCTTGGGATGGATCCAAAAACACAGCCAAGGTGCCCACCCCAAAATGTGTCCATGTCCTGCAGCACCCAAAAACGTGCTTCTCCAGAACCTCCCCAAACCTTCTCCAGAACCTGCCAAAACCTCCCAAAGCCTTCTCCAGAACCTCCCCAAACCTTCTCCAGAACCTCCCCAAAACCTTCTCCAGAACCTCCCAAAGCCTTCTCCAGAACCTCCCCAAACCTTCACCAGAACCTCACAAGAACTTTCTCCAGAATCTCTCAAAAACCTTCTCCAGAACCTCCCAAAA
Source organism: Aleadryas rufinucha (assembly GCA_013397815.1). NCBI lineage: Eukaryota > Metazoa > Chordata > Aves > Passeriformes > Aleadryas > Aleadryas rufinucha. The sequence continues at coordinate 23,791 of VZTH01013949.1, forward strand.
ACCTTCTCCAGAGCCTCACTCCTTAAAACCTTCTCCAAAAGCTCCCCAAACTTCTCCAGAACCTCCCCAACCTTGCCCAAAACCTCTCACAACCTTCTCCAGAACCCCTCCAGTGTCCTCCAGAACATTGCAAAAGTCCTGCAGAACCTCCTTCCCTCACCTGCAGGAGGAGGATGAACTGAGGGAACCTCTGGATGGGCTTCACCATCAGCCCATAGAGCGTGACACGGTCGGCGCTGGCCATCTGCCGCTTCTGCGGGGGCACGGAAAAGCCGTAAAAAAGGGGTTTTTTGGGAAAAGTGGAGCTGCGGGGCCGCGGAGGGGCCGCGCTGACCTTGAGGAAGTCGAGGAAGGCGGGTTTGGTCAGACAGGCCTTCTTGATCAGGGACATGGCCGTGGTGAAGTTGTTGACATAGTCACTGTAGACATCCAGCACCATGGACTTGGAGAACTGGGAGAGGACGAGAGAGCGGGAATGGCGTGGGGCTTCCCAGAAAATGGGGTGGGGAAAGTGCTGGGGGTGTCCCATCACTCCAACCTCCACCCATCCCTGGTGGGACCCCAGGAGAGGTTTGGTGGCGATTCCTGGTTTTCCCTCCTAAGGAGGCCGCAAGTCCAACACCATGGACTTGGAGAACTGGGAGAGGACGGGAGAGCGGGAATGGTGTGGGGCTTCCCAAAAAATGGGGTGGAAAAGAGTGGGGTGCTGGGGGTGTCCTAATTTGGGCTCCATCACTTCAGTCCTGCACCCATCCATGGTGGGATCCCAGGGGAGATTTGGGAGTGATTCCTGGTTTTTTATGAGATCCCAGGGGACGTTTGGGGGTGATTCCCAATCCCTGATGAGATTCCAGGGAGGGATCCCAGGGGAGGTTTGGGGTCAATTCCCAATTTTTGATGGGATCCCAGGGGAATTTTGGTGATGATCCCAGGGAAGGTTTGGCAGTGATTCCCAATCTCTGATGGGATCCCAGGGCAGGATCCCAGGGGAGATTTGGGGTCAATTCCCGATCCCTGATGAGATCCCAGTGGAGGTCTGGGGGTAATTCCCTGTTTCTGATGAGATCCCGGGGAGGTTTGGGGTCAATTCCCGGTTTTTGATGGGATCCCAGAGGAAGTTTGGTGGCAGTTCCCAATTGATGACATCCAAGGGGAGGTTTGGGGATGATTCCCAATCCCTGATGAGATCCCAGAGGAAGATCCCAAGGGAGGTTTGGGACGATTCCCGATCCCTGATGAGATCCCAGGGAAGGATTTTTGGTGATTCCCGATCCCTGACGAGATCCCAGGGAAGGATTTTTGGTGAGTCCTCATCTCTGATCCCACGGGAGGTTTGGGGGCAATTCCTGATCCCTGATGGGATCCTGGGGCAGGATTTTTGGCAATTCCCAATCTCTGATCCCAGGGGAAGTTTGGGGGCGATTCCCGATCCCTGACGAGACCCCGGGGCAGGATTTTTGGCGATTCCCGCTTTTCCCTCGCACCGAGGCCACGAAGAGATCCCCGATTTTCTCGGCCGAGTCCCACTCGGCCACGCGGGAGGCGAGGGCGATCTGGAACATGGAGTGGCACTGCAGGATCTCCTTGAGCCGGAAGAACACCAGCTGGCACTTGCGGGCACTCAGCACCTTGGGCTCCATCTCCAGCAGCGGCTTCCGGTAATCCTGTGGGAACGCGGCGCTCGGAATGCCGGGATCCGCGCCCGGGGGGATCCCGAAGCCCGCGGCCGGGGGGTCCCCACCTGCAGGATGCGCTTCAGGGAATCCACGTAGCTCCGCTCGCTCTGCACGATGGAGCCCAGGATGTGGCGCCGCACCACCTGCGGGAATCATCGGGAATCGGGAATCGGCCGGGATCCCGCGGGATGAAGGGGGAAATGCAGGCACAGCCATGATCCCAAATCCGGGATAAAGGGGGAAATGCAGGCACAGCCATGATCCCAAGTCCCAGGATCGGGGAAAATGCAGGCACAGCTGCGATCCCAAATCCCAGGATAAAGGGGGAAATGCAGGCGCAGCCGTGATCCCAAATCCCAGGACAGGGGGAAATGCAGGCACAGCCATGATCCCAAATCCTGGATAAAGGGGGAAATGCAGGCACAGCCTGTGGGGCTCAGCCGTGATCCCACAAATCCCAAATTCCAAATCCCAGGACAGGGGGAAATGCAGGCACAGCCATGATCCCAAATCCCAGGATCGGGGAAAATGCAGGAACAGCCATGATCCCAAATCCCGGGATGAGGGGAAATGCAGGCACGACCTGTGGGGCCCAGCCGTGAACCCCCCCAGTCCCAAATCCCAGGAAAAGGGAACCAGCCCCAGCCCGGCGGAAGCACTGACTCAGCAGTGCGGTTTTTGCTGACTTCGCCTTTCCCCATTGCTCAATCACGGGGCCCGGGGGAAGCTGTGCCCCACCCCACTCCCCCTCAAAATCCCTGGGAAGCCCCGATCCCAAATCCCCAGGAAACCCCAATCCCGAATCCCGGACCTGCTGCGGGCTCAGCCCCTCAGGCATGGGGCCGAGCTCGGGTGGGGGGTGCTTCACGTCGGACACGGTGACCTCCAGGAAGCCGGTGTCGTCCTCCTCCGAGTCCCCTGCGGGCACAGGGACACCGCGTGCCACAAACCCCACACAGGACTTTGTGGGGTCGCCACGGGGCTGGGCCGGGTCCGGCTCTGGAGAGGCGGCGGGAGGAGGATCCCAGGGTTTTCCCGGTATTCCTGGTATCCCGAGTCCCTCCGGAGCCACCGGACACTGGAGTGAGTCCGGCAGCGAGTGGGACCGGGCTGGCGGGAGGGGACAGGGAGGGGACAGGGAGGGTCCCCGTCCCAAAAATCCGCCCGGGATGTGGGAACAGCACCCTGTGCTCACTCCAATCCAGCTGGGAAGTGAGTCCCGGGAAGTGGGGTTCAACCGTGATCCCACAAATCCCGGGATGAGAGGAAATGCAGACACAGCGTGCGGGGTTCAGCCGTGGTCCCCCAAGTCCAAATCCCAGGATTTGGGAAAAGGAGCTGGGAGCGGAGGAAAAGTGGGAAGAGCCAGAGCAGAGACTGGGCCAGCTCCACAAGGAGGGGACAGGGAGGGTCCCCATCCCAAAAATCCACCCAGGATGCGGGAACAGTGCCTCAGCCTCGCTCCAATCCAGCTGGAAACGGGAAAAGGAACCGGGAAAAGGAGCCGGGAGCAGAGGAAAAGCGGGAAGCGGCGCAGCACGGAGCCCGTCCTTACCCGAGGCCGAAGCAGCCGAGGAGGAGGAGGGCGAGCGAGGCTGGGAAAGGCCGGGATGGGAGCGCGGCCGCCGCCTCCACATGGCCCCGGCCCCATCCCGGGCTGGGAACAGCCGGGAAGGGAGGGAAGGGAAAGGAAAGGAGAGAAAGGGAGAGGAAGGAAAGGGAAGGGCTGCGGGAGGGCGCTGCCAGCGCTGGGACCTTTTCCTTCCCCAATTTGGGCCAGACCCATCCCCGCCCGCGGCTCCTTCTCCCCATCCCGGGATTCCCGCACCCCAAAGCCATGCGGGAATGCCGGGACACACGCGGCGGATCCCACGGGAAGCTCCCAGCGGGATCCTACCTCCCCTCTGGAGCTCCAGGGAAAGCCAGGAGCCGCGGCGGGAGCGTGGCGGCTTCTCCGCCTCCGGCACCCTCCTCGTGCGCTCCCCATCCCCTGCGGGACAGGGAAACCCCGGGAATTGGGAATTCAGGGAGAAATTCTGAGGGAAAAATCCAAGGACACCCCCGGAGCTGCTGTGGGGGAGTTGCTGTTTCATCCCAAAAACGTTTGGAGCAAGGAATTGGAGCTGAGAGTGGGAACAGCCACGGGAAAGCCGAAAATGCTGGGAATAATCCAGGAAAAAGTGGGAAAAGGTGAGCAGGATGAGGATTCCCTAAAACCCACCCTCTCCAGAGGCTCTCTCTCCAGGTTTCTTTTCCTCCTGCGCTCCCCATCCCCTGCGGGACAGGGAAACCCCCGGAAACTGGGAATTCAGAAGAAAATCCTGAGGGAAAAATCCAAGGGCAGGGACAGGAAACCCCCGGGAATTGGGAATTCAGGGGAAAAAAGGAAAAACCCAAGGACACCCCGGAGCTGCTGGGGGGGAGTCGCTGTTTTATCCCAAAAATTCTGAGTAAGGAGTGAGCTGGGAGTGGGAACAGCCACGGGAAAGCCGAAAATGCTGGGAATAATCCAGGAAAAAGTGGGAAAAGGTGAGCGGGATTAGGATTCCCTAAAACCCGCCCTCTCCAGAAGCACCAGGCTGGGTTCTCCCGCTCACCTGGGTTGTCCCGGCGCTGCAGGAACGTCACCTTCCTCATCACCGCCATCCGCGTCTTCTCCAGCCCGTCCTTGGTGCCGCTCCGCGCCGCCCGCATCAGCTGCGACATCTGGGAATGGGATCGGGATCAGGGATCGGGGATCAGGGATTGGGGATCGGGGATCAGGGATCGGAGATCGGGGATCAGGGATCAGGGATTGGGGATCGGGNATTCCCTAAACCCCGCCCTCTCCAGAAGCACCAGGCTGGGTTCTCCCGCTCACCTGGGTTGTCCCGGCGCTGCAGGAACGTCACCTTCCTCATCACCGCCATCCGCGTCTTCTCCAGCCCGTCCTTGGTGCCGCTCCGCGCCGCCCGCATCAGCTGCGACATCTGGGAATGGGATCGGGATCAGGGATCGGGGATCAGGGATTGGGGATCGGGGATCAGGGATCGGAGATCGGGGATCAGGAATCAGGGATCGGGGATCAGGGATTGGGGATCGGAGATCGGGGATCGAGAATCAGGGATTGCAGGGATTGGGAAGCTCAAGGCCGCCCCAGGATCCCAGCCCGGATGCAGCTCCCCCTCGGGAACATCCCTGGAGCGCCGTTCCCGATTTTCCCGAGCAGGCAGGGTGTGCGGGGTGCTCTGGGATCCCGCGGGATCCCTCCCGGATCCATGGATGCATGAGCGGCCGAAGCGGGATCGTGCAGCGGAGCCAAGCAGGGAGTGGGAGCGGATCCGGCCCTTCCCTGGGCCAGGATGGGATGTGTGGGAGAGGAAAAGGAGGATTGGCCTTTCACACCCCAAATCCCAATGTTTCATCCCAAATCCCAGTGTTTTATCCTAAATCCCAACATTTTACCCCAAATCCCAACATTTTATCCTAAATCCCAGTATTTTATCCTAAATCCCAGCATTTTATCCTAAATCCCAGTGTTTTATCTCAAATCCCAGGGTTTTACCCCAAATCCCAGTGTTACACCCCAAACTGACGCTGGCACCCCCTTCCCACCCCATGGAATTCTGGCCAGGATGGGGCAGGGTGGGAAAGGCTCTGCCGTAAGATCCCACAGCTCCCAAACACCCCTTCCTTCCTTCCCTCCTTCCCTCCTTCCTGCCTTCCTTCCTTCCTTCCCTCCCTCCTTCCTTCCTTCCCTCCCTCACTCCTTCCTTCCTTCCTTTCCTCCTTCCTTCCTTCCCTCCTTCCTTCCTTCCTTCCCTTCTTCCCTCCTTCCTTCCCTCCTTCCTTCTTCCCTTCCCTCGCTCTCTTCCTCCCTTCCCAAACCCCTCCTGGGCTCCCTCTATCCCGCTGTGTTCCAAACTCCCTTCTCAACAAAACCCCGGAATTCCGAGGGCTCAGCAAGCGGCGGGAGCTGCCGGACACCAGGGAAGCAGCTCGGCCTGTGTTTTTGGGATGGGGGGGCTGGAATGGGATGAGCTGAGCCTGGATGGGATCCCACGAGGGGATTTCTCCCCCCGCCACACGGGGAATGTTTGGGAACACCAGGAATTTTTGGGAATGCTGGGATGAGGGCCGGAGGTACCTTCCAGTCGTATTTGTGCTTCAGCTCCTGCATCTCCTTCCCCCCAACTCTCAAGGCCAGGAGGTCCCGCTTTGTCCGGGCGCATTTTTCCTTGAGTTTATGGAGGTCCGGAGAGAGCTGAGCCCGGAGCAAAGCAGGAGCAGGGAATGCAGCAGGAGCAGCAGCAGCAGCAGCGGGAGCAGAGATCCAGGGAGGCAGCAGCGGACACAGAAACACAGGAGAGATCATCCCAGAGCGGCACATCCCGAAATTCTGGCTGGGATGGAGCAGGGAGTGCAGCAGGAATGGAGCAGGGAATGCAGCAGGAGCAGGGAATGGAGCAGGGAGTGCAGCAGGAGCAGGGAATGGAACAGAGAGTGCAGCAGGAATGGAGCAGGGAATGCAGCAGGAGCAGGGAATGGAAGAGAGAGTGCAGCAGGAATGGAGCGGGGAAAGGCAGGGACAGGCTCAAAAATGGGAGAGATCATCCCAAAGCGGCACATCCCGAAATTCCACCTGGGATGGAGNCGGCACGACCCGAAAGTCCACATGGGATGGAGTGGGGAATGCAGCAGGAGGAGGGAATGCAGCAGGAGCAGGGAATGGAGCAGGGAGTGCAGCAGGAATGGAACAGGGAAAGGCAGGGACAGGCTCAAAAACGGGAGAGATCATCCCAAAGTGGCACATCCCAAAATCCCGGCTGGGATGGAGTGGGGAATGCAGCAGGAGCAGGGAATACAGCAGGAATGGAGCAGGGAAAGGCCCAAAAATGGGAGAGATCATCCCAGAGTAGCACATCCCAAAATTCCGTCTGTGATGGAGCGGAGAATGCAGCAGGAGCGGGGAATGCAGCAGGAGCAGGGAATACAGCAGGAATGGAGCAGGGAAAGGCAGGGAGAGGCTCAAAAATAGGAGAAATCATCCCAAAGCAGCATAGAACGGGCAGCACATCCCGAAAATTCTGGCTGGGATGCAGCAGGGAAAGGCAGGGAGAGGCTCAAAAACAGGAGAGGTCATCTCAAAGTGGCACATCCTGAAATTCCAGCTGGAATGGAGGGGGGAATGCAGCAGGAGCGGGGAAAGACTCAAAACTGGGAGAAATCATCCCAAAACAGCAGCATCCCAAAAATCCCGGCTGGGATGGAGCAGGGAATGCAGCAGGGGCAGGGAAAGGCTCAAAAATGGGAGAGATCATCCCAAAGTGGCCAGGAACAGGTGGCACATCCCGAAAATCCTGGCTAGGATGGAGCAGGAGCAGGGAAAGGCAGGGAAAGGCTCAAAACAAGCAGAAATTATCCCAAAGCAGCTGGGAACAGGCGGCACATCCCAAATTCCCAGCTGGAATCGAGCAGGGAAAGGCAGGGAGAGGCTCAAAAACATGGGAAATGATCCCAAAGCGGCTGGGAATGGGCAGCACATCTCAAAATTCCAGCTGGGATGGAGCGGGGAAGGCAGCAGGAGCAGGGAAAGGCAGGGAGAGGCTCCAGCGGGAGGAAAATCCAAAGGCAAGGAAGAGGAAGAAAATTCCAGGGAAAATGCAGCAGCAGCTGCGGGATGCTCCAGTGCCTCCGCAGCGGCAAATCCCGGGAAAAGCCAGGATGAGGATTCCAAAGGAAGGATGAGCATTCCAAGGGAGGAATGAGAATTCCAGGACAGATACCTTGGCTGGAAGGATGGGGATCCTAGGGAGGGATGGGAATTCCCAGAGGGATACCTTGGGCTGGAAGGAGGGATGGATGGATGGATGGATGGATGGGGATTCCCAGATGGATGGATGAGCATTCCTGGATGGATACCTTGGGCTGGAAGGAGGGATGGATGGATGGATGGATGGATGGGAATTCCCAGATGGATGGATGAGCATTCCCAGATGGATACCTTGGGCTGGAACGCCGCCCGGTGCTTGGCCGGCTCCGCTTCCCGCCGGGATTCGTCCCCGGAGTCTCCGTCGCTGTAGCTCTCAAAGTCGCTGGAGCTCCAGCCCAGGTCCTGCTCCAGGTGCGTCCCCTCCCCGCGCTGCAGCTCGGCGCGGATCAGCCCCGCTCCTGCCGGAATTCCAGCCGCTATTCCCGCCATTCCCACCATTCCCACCATTCCTGCCATTCCCGACCCCTCGGAACCCCGCGTGTGTTTGATGGGAAGGGAGCCGGGAGCGCCAGGATGGATCCCGGGGTTTGATCTCCCCGGGAATCGGGGTCGCTGTCCTCGGAATTTTGGGAGTTGTGGGATCTTGGGGCGGAATTATTCTGGAATTCTGGAATTCTCCAGCCCAGGAAAACCCTCGGGGTCCCGCGGCTCCTCTGGGAGTGGCTCCGGACCCCCAAATCCCAGGGGTTCCCAGGGGAATCCCAGTCCTCAGCCTCCTGGGGGAGGGGAGCCCCTTCCCAATGGAAAACAGGATGGGGGGCCCTGGAGAACTGGGAAGAGGCGGCTCCCTGCTGGAAAATGGGATGGTGGGCCTTGGAAAAATGGGATCATGGGCCTTGGAAAACTGGGAAAAGGCCGATCCTGGGTAGAAAAGCGGGAAGAGGCCATTCCCTTATGGAAAATGGGACTGGGGGGCTCTGGAAAAGCAGGAAGAGGCCATTCCCAGGTGGAAAAGCGGGAAGGGGCTGATCCCAGATGGAAAAGCGGGAAGGGGCCANTTATCCCAGGGGTATCAAGGGGTTATCCCAGGGGTTTCTCAGGGGGTATCCCAGGGGTATCAAGGGGTTATCCCAGGGGTTTCCAGGGGTTATCCCAGGGGTACCCAGGGGTTATCTCAGGAGTTATCCCAGATTTCCCCACCTCGGCAGATGCTCTCCCTCTTCCAGGTGCGGCTCTGCATGTGGGAATCTCCTCCGGCCTCCCCATTGCTCACCTGCACCGGTAGCCTGCGGGAACGGGGGCAGGGAGCATTCCCGGGGCAAATGCCGAGAGATTCGGGGCAAATCCCTCGGGACTGGGAGCAAATCCCTCGGGATCAGGGGCAAATCCCTCGGGATCAGGCGCTCCCAGAGCTTCCAGCCCCACTCCTATCTCAGGAACAGAATTAATCCTGTTCCACCCCTTCTGCTCCTTGGGATCCCAGGATTTGGGGTCATCCCAGATTTTTAGGGATGTCCAGCCAACACAAACGGGGAGGATGGAAAAGATCCCAAAATCCCGGAGTTCTCCTGCTCGGAGCTCTGGAATGGGCAGGAATTGGGGAAACTGAGGCACAGCAGCAGCTGGGACAGTGAACAGAGGGGATGGAGCCCAGAGATCCATCAGGGATCCCAAAATCCCACCAGGACTGCCGGAATTCCCACCAAAACCTCCTGAAACCCCTGGAAATGCCATTAAATCCTCCAAAATCCCACCAGAACCCCAAAAACTCTCCGAAAATCCCACTAAACTCCCAGGAATTTCCACCAGAACCCCCTGAAACTCCTGGAAAATCCCACTAAACTCCCTGAAATCCCACTAAATCCCCCAAATTCCATGGAAATCCCACCAGAACCCCCAAACTCCCTGAAATGCCACTAAACTCCCCCAAATCCCACGGGAGCCCCCCAAACTCCCCGAAATCCCACTGAATCCCCCAAATCCCACTCACCCTTCCTGAGTCTCCGGCCCCAGTCCGTCTGCAGGGAAGGAAAGCAAAGAGAAGCGATGTTGGCACCCCCGGGAATGCCGTGAATTCCCATCGGGAGTGCTGGGAATTCCAGCCCAGGAATACCGGGAACGCTCCTCACCGGAGCTGGGCGTGCGCCGCCGGCGCGGGGGCGCCTGGAGAGCGACGTCAGCACCGGGATCTGCTCCGGGATCAGCTCCGGTATCTGGATCAGCTCTGGGATTGGGATCGGCTCCGGGATCGGCTCCCGAATCCTCCTCCTCCTCCTCCTCGCTGTCCTCGAAGCCAAAGGCCTGGCCCAGCTCCTCCATCCCTGGGGGGGCCGGGGGAGATCCTGAGCCGGGAATGGGCGTGGAAAACACGGAATGGGAGCAAGAGAACAGGAAATGGGGATGGGGGAAAAGGGGATGGAGGGGGAGAAGGGAGATGGAGATGGAGGAGGAAAAGGGGATGGAGACAAAAAAGGAAAAGGGAGATGGAAAAGGAGAAAGGGGATGGAGAAGGAGAGGACAAGGGGGACGGAGATGGAGGAGGAAAAGAGGAGGGAGGAGATGGAGGAGGAGAAGGGGGATGGAAGTAATGGAAAGGAAGGCAGGTGGAAATGAAGAGGACAAGGGGGACGGAGGAGGAGGAAAAAGGGGATGGAAGAGGAGCAGGGGATGGAGAAGGAGGAGGAAAAGGGGATGGAGACAAAAAAGGAAAAGGGAGATGGAAAAGGAGAAAGGGGATGGAGAAGGAGAGGACAAGGGGGACGGAGATGGAGGAGGAAAAGGGGATGGAGACAAAAAAGGAAAAGGGAGATGGAAAAGGAGAAAGGGGATGGAGAAGGAGAGGACAAGGGGGACGGAGATGGAGGAGGAAAAGAGGA